>JAEIFU010001475.1:0-67720 GCA_018904235.1 Lordiphosa stackelbergi | reverse complement strand
AGGAAAGTCACCTTGGAGCCACACTTAGCCCTCGCGCTTAGCACAGGGGGTTACGTTCTTAGAAAACCTCACGAGAGCGTAGCCAGCTTTTCCGAGTGGTGGGCAGCTGTTTCTGAACTTTTCTTAAATATTTCTTTAAATATATTTTTCAACATTAAATAATTAGATCCAGATGCCATTTGATATGAGAATTGAGAAACAATCTTCAAAATAATCTCTGAAAACTTAAGTTATAAGTTAAAAACTGCATTTTCGTGGCAAAATCGATGAAACGCCCTTGAAACCTCGTGTTAAGCGAAACATGCATTCAGTTACAAAATAAGGCGTTGCGTTCCTGTAAAAATTGGAAACAAAAAAAAATTTTATTTGTTCAAATTCAGATTGTTTGTTTTATTAAAGTTTCATACATTTACTCAAAATTAATCGAAAGTTATAAAAAAAAATATATATTTTTCAAAATTAAAAGTTTTTAAATAAAAAATTGCTTCATTTAATTAGTTTTTTTTTTTTTTTATTTATTTATTTAGTCGACAAAAAGGCTGTCAACTCAATTACATACATTATAAAAGCCTTACTGACTAAGAAAGCCTAACAAAGAAAAACTAACAAAATTACAGAATAACTAATAACGACTCTGACACGATGGGGAATTTTATTTGCCCGTCCGGCCAGCTATGCCCCGATTCACAGCCAATTGTAGTCAAGAGACGTTATTAGAGCTACCAAAAACTTTAATGATATGGAGATAGAAGATGAAAAAACCAAAACCTAAATAGGAGCAAAGGAAAAAAAAATAATAATAAAATAATACAACTAAAATAAATCAGATATAAAGAAAACAAATTTAAGAAAGAAAAAAAAAAATACTATTATAATGTGAAATTTAAAACTAACTAAAAATAAACATTTATAAGCTAATAATATAAATAAACAGAAATCTCTGACCCGGTGGGGGAAGATTTTTTAGCTAGTCCCGGCAAGCTATGCCCCTACTCACAGTAAGGAGAGGTTTCAGAGATTTCCCCTAAGATAATTATAGAGGGACGTTTTTTAGAGAAAGAGAGATCTTTTGAGAGCAGGTGTTAGAATCATTATAATTTTGACATAAGACAGAAATCGATTGTGTTTTGCCTAATCAGTTGTGCATCCAGGCAATATTAAAGGAACATAGTTTCTGGTTCGCTAACAGTTGATAGGTTAAACTTTTTAAAATTTAAAAAATGTAAAAAAAGTAAAAAAAAAAATCGCATTTGGTGGCATTTTATAATTTAAGCCGTTTTGTTTCAACATGTTTTCTTTTTTGGTCAGTCATCAGTCATTTTTGATTGCTTGGTGGCTTTTAAAGCTTCTTTATGGCAGTCCTTGCAAGGCAAAGTATTTTCTCTCCAACTCTCTCTGTTGAACTTTAGTTGTTCGATGACCGGATCTGAATTTAAAAAGCAGGCTAACATATATGAATCCTTCTTGGAGCTTCGGATTGGCTTCTTCAGAGCTGCTTTAGCTGGAATATCATCATCATCCTCGTCATGAGGAATAGTATCTAAATGTCATGTATTCTAGGCGCGGCATAGTAAAGCATCCAGTCTAGCTTCTCCTTGGGTTTTAGTTATCTTCTTCGCCGTTGCATAAATTTCACATATCCAACTTCCAGCTGCACTTCTTCTTTGGTCTCAGTCACTCATTTTTCTGGGAAACACATTTAAAAACAATCAAACTTAATTGTGTATTTGGTAATTGAGTGTAGTCATGTAGACCGTACCTGCCTTTATTAAAATTGAAAAGTAACTTTTTTTGTCTAGTTCTTTGCACAACATGGCTCAAAAAATGCTGTATATTTTTAGAAAATTTATCAAAAATCCAAAATCAGATATATTGAGGTTTGATGGTCTCGATATGAGTTCCAATTTCCCCTTAATTTTGTTTTTGAGTTGCTAGAAACGTCATAGTAGGCAGACAAAAATTTTGTGAAAATTGTAAAAAAAATTATTTTATACGATGTTGTGATATTAGCAATTGATTCAGCAACACAAGCGGACCGTGTAGCAGTTTATTGATTATTGCTTTGATTATGGCATATTCTTGGGACCTTCAAGCTACACAAATATGTATTGTAAAGGAAAAATATTATGGCATATTCGACTATGCACTTTTAGATTATATAAAATGAGTTTTACTAAATTGGTTGAAAAATCGTATGGAGAAAAGTTTTTGCCGGTTAGTCTAGTGGCGTCGTATTGTGAAGGAACAAATATTAATGGCATCGACTATTGTAAAAAATGTGTTTTTACTAAAGTCCTTCTTTTTCTTTCGAGCTGCTTAGTTTCCTCCTTTCTTAAAGCCCGACCAACTGTTTCGAGGAAGGCTCTTCTTCACCTTGCTCATCGTCCAATGTCCTAGCACCATCTTCCGATGTTACATTGATATCTGCAGACGCTGAGCAAGCGGAACTGATTCCAAAGACATTTACGGATACTTAGAAGTTGGTAATGGTGCAACTGGCACCTTCTTAAGATGGCAAATATTCCGGGTATATCTTTTTCTCCTTCAACGTTTTCTACCATACTACCATCCATTTTTTCACCACACTATATTCCGTAGTATCAAAATTAGCAGTAAGTTTGCTTAGGAAAACCACGTTTCTTAGCAAAACAGTATCACCAACATTAATGTCCAGTCTCCCTGGCTCCTTTTTTTTGTCGGCCAATGTTTTCCTTTTTGCCCTTCCTGACGCAGTCCAAGTCTTTTTCAACTGAATCTACGAAATTTCCTGTCTGATCACCTATGCAGGAAGTTTGTCTCTTATAACACGGTTAAACATGAATTCAGAGAGCGGACTTTCAGTTGTGCCGTGAGGTGTTACGTTGTACATTAGTACATACTCCCGGTTTTCTTATTGGCATAGGCAATCTTAAAACGCTTTCCCAACGATCTATTCATATTACCGACTTCTCCACTAGCTTGTGGCCAATATGGTGGGGTCGTAATTTAGGTGATATTATAAATTTTGCAGAAATCTCCGAATTTCTTACTCACATACTGCCTTTCATTGTTCAGTTCTCAGGTTTTTTGGAATACCAAGACGGCAAAGTATTTCCTTCATTACTTCAATAATTGAAGAAGACCAAATAAAAAGAAACATAAAAACATAACAAAATTGCTCATTGTTAGGCAACAAAAAAAATAAAAACAATTTCTAAGGTAGCACTGGGAAATTGATGTCTGTTCATTAGAATCGGATATTCAGGTAATGAGACTAGCAAAAGTCCCGACAAGCTTTTTCTTCACCGCGTCCCTGTCGATCCCCGGCCACCATACCTTAGACCTTAAACGTCGCTTCATTGCCGATTCGCCAGGATGACCCTCATGTGCAAGAAGAAGAAGTAGTTCAGGTCCAGAAATAGCATCGATAATATCTTTATTCTCTGCGCTCTTGTCGACAACCTCAGATATTGGTAAGGCAACTGGGACAGAGCTGGAGATTATTTGAAAAATATTTTGTTCCCCGTTCCAATCGAAAGGGGCATTAACGCTTATGTTGCATAACCTTGACACTGAATCTGGAATATTCTTGTTAGATATTTTCCAATCGTGTAAGATCGAGGTTTTCAGCGTGTCAAAAGGTGGAAGGGAGCAAATTTGTAACCGTGTAAGACCGAGGATTTCGTGCTAAAAGCGTCCGTGTTAAGCGAGGGCCAAGTGTACAAACTTTGGAAGGTACAGGAGGGCATATTACAAACTTGTAGATTCTAAGCAAACAAGTCTCATAGTTGTAAAAGTGTCGCTTCTGCAAAGATGGGGTAACTAAATCTTTTAGCATCTATTGGTCCAATCGGTCTTAAAGTGGTTTTTACTGAGCAAAATTTTTACTGATTTCCTATACATATTCAAATGGAAAAAAAAATCTGTTAAAATGATTTTTTTCTATGATTTCTTTCGCATTAAATTTAACAATATTTGAAACAGAAAGAAAAGACATGCAGGTCTGTTTCCGTTTTCGATTTCGGTCAAATTATGCGGAATTGTTAAATGTGCTCGCTTTCAAAAACCGACTGTGTTATACGACTTTAAACTTTAAAATCCCAATTTCCTTCAATCGATCCTCTGAATGGCAAAAAGATTCGACCGAATTCTTAAATCGTTTCTTAGAATCACGATAAATCGGATTCGTAAACGGCAGCAGGCCTAATTATAAAACCATAAACAGCTTTTAGCTTTTTTTTTGTGAAGCCAATACTCCAGCACTAATTCTGATTGCACTTTACAACCCTAATTCTAGCTTCTGAAAAACAGCTGTGCCAGTTTGGCCAAAATAAAACAACCTTAAAGTAAACGTGCTCAAAAATATATTTATATGTATGAATAAATAATAAATTACTTAACATAGTTGATTTAAACAATGTGAAGAACCTAAAACACTTTAAGCGAATTGCGGAAACTCAATAGTCTGTCTGTTTACTCATTCGTGTTCGTGTATGTGTATGTGTGAGCGAATGAGTTGGCCGGGGTGCGGGCCTTGGCCTCTGATTAATTGAACAATTAAAAAGAAAACCTTTCAATCATTGCTGCCGTGATGCAAGGCTTATCAGTTAATAAATTAATTTGGCCAATTGTGAGACAGCCAAAGTGCGAACATTTAATCTTGGGGGAACGCCCGTGTGTTTGTTGTTGGTGAACGTGGGAATAACGGTTATATGAGAGAGTAGCTCAGCGGTTAACTGCACAAATAAAAACAATTGTGATAAGAGAATTTGCTCAAAGGAATACGTGGCAGAGCAGCAATATTACTAATTAAAATGTTATTTTTAAATTTCAATAGCACAAACAAGTTTTTATAAAAAGTTGCAAAACGCATTTAATATTAAAAATTAGCTTACCAAAAACAAACACCTGTGTATTAGCTCTCTTCCTATGCTCTCGCTCTCTTAAAATGGCCGATAACAGTTTTAAAGACTTTGATGAAGAGAGCGAAACAGACTCTGAAACCGAATTGCTCATACGCGATGTTGGCAGCACCCCCGCCGCCTCCGCTGCCGCCCAACATCAACGCAAAAGCTCAACTGGTTACGGTGGCGTCGACAGCTCTGCCGGCAGCAGCTTTCTAGGCAATCTCTTTGGCCACAGTCTTGGCTCTGCCGCCGGCCAGATACGTTATAGAAATGACCGAAGTCGCGAGCGCGCCAAAAATTCGAATAGCGGAGATAGAACGACGTCAACAACGAAACTGGCGCAACTAACACAAACTCCTACAACGGGGGGCGGCGGGGGCGTAGTGGGTGTGGGTGGCGAAGCGGTAGACAATCATGTGTCTGTTGGTGATCTTGGAGCAAATGCCAATGGCGGCGGCGGCACACACAATACGGTAATCGATCCGGAAAACGGTACATCGACGGTTTTCTATCAGAACAATCGACGCAGGAGTAAAAGTCGCAGCCTGAGCAATGTGTGCAAAATGTGTCTCTGCAGGTGAGTGGGCGGAGGGGGGGGGAGGGGAACACACTACAACGTTGCGTATGCGCAATAAACCAACTGTTGAACTAATCCATCATGACAAAGTAGCACACAGAATTAAAACAGCTGCTGTTTTGTCATTTCGTCTGTGTTTTTTTGATTTTCTCTAAAAGTAAATGGATAATTAAATACCCTGGACAGAAGAATAATAGTTGTGAGTTGTTTCACTGGTGTCAAGGGACAGTTAGAAAATTTGGCATTGTTAGAACATTTGGACTTATCTAGAGTGACAATGCAGAGTATTGTTTAGGCAGTACGCACTGTTCAGATGACAAAAATATTCCATTCACACAGCATACAACGATCAAAGCTTTTTTAATTGGTAAAAGTTTCAAATTCCAAGAAACGATTAATATAAATTCGGTAAAATCGATTCAGTCGAATCAAGATAAAGTAAATCTTAAGCTTACAGCGGAATATCAAAATCGATTTTTGGAACCCTTTTTTCCCTTGAAAATATTAATTTTGATTCCACATGATTTGTTCAAACTAAAGAGACAGAAGAGACATGTATTGAAATGCAAATTTTATTAATGGAAAAATAAAATTATTTTATTCATGTGGGAGTCAATAGCAAAATAGAACTTGGACCGGTCATCCTTTAAAAGCCTGGGCACACTGAGAAAGAGGCATTTGCCCGAAAAAGTACTAAATCGACTGTTAAATAAAGCTGAAAATGGCAAAGTGTTATGAAGGGTGATTTTTTAAGAGCTATAAAAAAGTGTAAAAAAAAAACACAAAATTCAGAAAAATGCTTGAAATCTTTGTTTGAATCGACAGTACGGTCCATATAATTTAATCTTTGAAGATTATTTCATGCTAATGTTGCCCGTGACTGCGCTGAGAATGCGTCCATCGCTTAATATTTTTGGCATACTCTTTCCAACATTTCGGCCGGTATCTCACGAATAAATGCTTCAATGTTGTCTTCCAATGCGTCAGTTGAAGCGGGCTTGTCTGTATAGACGCTTAGTTTAAAGGCGTTAAATCTCAGATCAGGCGGCGGTCCCGACCGTGAAACTCGAACTCGCCTCTCAATAAGTCCATTGTTGCGCGTGCTGTGTGGCATGTGGCACCGTCTTGTTGAAACCACATGTCATGCAAGCTCTTGCATTTTGGGCAAAAAAAAGTTGGATATCATCTCACGGTAGCGCTCACCATTCACAATTACGTTACGATTCGCATCATCTTTGAAGAAGTACGGTCCAATGATGCCACCAGCCCATAAACCGCAACAAACTGTGACTTTTTCTGGATGCATTGGTAGCTCTTGCAATGCTTCTGGCTGATATTCACTCCAAAATCGACAATTCTGCTTATTTACTTACCCATTGAGCCAAAAATGAGCTTAAAACGTGGATCTTCGGCCAACTTTCCAAGAGCCCATTCACCAAAAATTCTTTGTTTAATGTCCAACAATGTAAATTTTGTGCGAAATTTAGTCACAATAGCTAGAATAGCCGCTTCGGTGAGTCGATTAAACTGACCATACAATGTAAGAAGCACACGATGAACTTTCTTAACAGAGCACGCATTTTGATAATAAAATTCAATAATTTGCAAGCGTTGTTCGTTTGGAAGACGATTCATGGTTAAATTATAGACCAAACGGAAGATGTTTGACAGTGAAACAAAACACGCAACGTGCGTGAGCTGTTTAAACCAGCGGTGGGCAGCGTCATAGCCCTTCTTACCCGCGCAACCCGGCCCGTTATTTACTTAAACTCGCGACGCAATAGATATTAGAAGAAACACTGCGACGAGCTGATCGAAAGCAAATGACAAAAAATAAGAATGTTGTTGTACCCTTTCCGTTATTTCTGCGCCCACCACTGGTTTAAACCAGTGTTGCCAAATAGATAATCAGGTCTGTTCCCATTTCCGAGTGGATTTAAAAAGTAAACCGATTGTATTTCCGAATCGTTTTCATTTGATGTTCCCGTTTTCGAGTGAAATATAAATCGATTTACTTTTCGAATGAAAGTTATTAATACAAAAAATTGGATAGATAAAAAATATAACCGTTGACATGAAAATGGTCAATTACTTTTCATTTCACTCACTCAAAGGCACAACTTTCAAAACCGAATAATTCGATCGTTTTTCGGAAACGGGAACAGCTATCAATTCCGATTCCACATGATTTGATCGAAATCGAAAACGGGAACAGGGCTGAATAGCTAAAAAATTACCCTTTATATAACACATTTTATACAAAAAATAGCTATGAAAGCTAAAAAATGTATGCGTAAATAATTGTTTATTTCTGCAGAAGGTATTGGTTAGGTGATCTTCAGTGCTAAGTGGACAGTGTTGTGCTGGTAGCAGACACAATAAACCTCCTTCTGAGACGATCTCTGTCGCTACATTGTAAAAATTGCTGCTTAAACTCTAGTATGTTTACATAGGGGGAGCGGGTTTTTTTTTGGGATAAGAAATTTTTTTAAATTTTTTTAATAAAAAAACAATTATATTTTTTGGTCAAAAATTTTTTTTTCTGGAAATATTTTTCCCATTTTCACTCAAAACAGGAGGTTGAATTATTGAGAACTAAATAGAGAGTTATTATATAATGTCAAAATTTCATTAAAAATTTGAGTAAATTTTTAAGGGGAGTTCTCTTTTTGTACACACTTTTATTTTTAAAAAATAAATTTTTTTCCAAGCATCTTCTTACTTTTACTCCCTCAAAAAAATTTTTAAACAAAAAATTTACATCTTTTACAACATAATAATAACAAAAAATTTACAAAATTATTTTTTTCCATAAATTAACCTTATTTAAAAAAAAAATTTTAAAAATTTTTTCAACTTACTAATTAAATACACTTTATTACAAATATCATTCCAAATTCCAAACATAAACCATTAAAATTAACACTTTTTCACAACTAAAATCAACATTATGCGATGATATGAACATCATTGTATAGCTGGAGACTCTAGCCAACTTTCCTCTGAAGTAACCTATTGTTCTAGACAAATGGAAAAAAATTTGAGGCCATGTATATGAAGTGTTGATTTTTGGGCAAAATTTTTTTTGTACCCGGTTGTGGACACCCTTGTAAAATCGTTAAAAATGAAAAAAATTTAGGTAAAATGGGTCATGAATTGATAAAAAATAATCGTTTATTTATTAAAGAAGCCTTTAGTTTCAAAAAAAAACAAAAATATTGGCCTTCAGGGGCAAAAATCAAAAAATGATCTTCTGTGGCAAAATGAAAAAAATTATTCCGAAATGCAATTTTGCATGTGAAATAGCTGGCCGTCATGCCAGCGCGCTTCAAATGCACAGGACGATCGCAAACATCGCAGTGGATCGAATTTACAGCGGTCAGTTTTTTTGGCAAGAGCGCCAAACAAATCAAACAGAAGTCGACATCTTCGTCTTCTTCCAATGACGAAGACGCCTTCTTCTTGGCATCGCGTTTGGCCGACGGCTTGGTTGGTGGTGTTGCCTGTCGTTTTCCGGTATTCCGTGGCCGGCCAACGTTTCCGGGGTCTCTTCTGGTGCGACACAGAACCACGTTGGCTGCGCGTTCAGCTGATTTTGTTGCCTTCTCGCGCAAAACCTCGACTCTTATCGGAGAAGCTAGCACAGTGGATTCAATGGTTTTTTCGGAGAAGTTCCTTGCACCGGCCTAATTTCATCCAACAGTGATAAGCGGCTAGTCGAAGACGTGAGAGATGTAAAACCCACAATATTTTGTGGGGTATGTTGGTTGCAATCACGAACGACCCAACAAAACCGAAACCGAATCAACAACGGACGAAACATCTGCAAAAAACCTCTTTTTCAATGTTTTGCTTCGAATTAACGCAATGTGGAAATTGAAAAAAATAGAGACTCCGGAAAATTTTTTACTTCGGTATTGACTCAGATTATGTGTACTTCAACCTACAAGTACAAGTGTACATTTACTCAGTTTGGCGGCATCTGTTACCTGTCAAAGTAGACTGGGCTGCCAAAAACCATTGACTATACCCTATAGTTTTCAATAAGTATTTTTGTCAGTCTTAATAGCTGAATATGATTTCAAAAAAGCATAATTTCCAGTTTGTTTTATTGGAATTTTTTTACTCCAAAATATCTAGAACAGAGACGGCAGTCCACAGTTCACACGATCGCGTTTCGCAAACGCAATCTAAACGGTGAACACTGTATTGAAAGTAAAACGTCTGTAGTCTGGAGAGAGCTTTCTTGTTCACCAACACAAGCGCACTTTTCTATTCCCTCCATTTGATCTAGAAAATGGCAAATAATTTTTTCAAAGTAGCTAGAATTGCAGTTTCCGGCAAAAATAAATACGTAAATTTGGGGAATCTTTAGTTGCTAAACTCTAATCCAGGGTTCCCCAGGCAGAGAAGACAGAAAATGATTAAAGGTTCTTTTTCAGGAGTTGCTTACGATATACTGCCACGGAAGAGTTTCGTTTGTAACCGTGACTTGGCTAACTTTCAGACCGTTTGGCTCTTATACATGTGAACTGGAGAATGTGTTCGGCCCCCAGGGGCTATGGCTAAGGAACTCTGCTCTAATCCATAATTAAAATTGTGGATAATCACCCGTTTTTTAATTTTTAAGCGGTATTTAAATAAAATTAAACTTAAATTTTTATTAGGTGATAACTTTCCAGAAATAAAAAAAAAAATGTATATTGTTACAACTTTGGCATTAAGACCAACAAACGCTCTAATTGCTTTTTGTACCGTCTTAGAAGAAAAGAGTTAAAAAAACCGTTGGGACTTTTGATGCGATCCACGAATCGATCCACTTTAGAGTTCTTCAATGTTCGCTCGATGTCTAGCTTATACGGGGTTGGGGTGGGACTTCCCTATTTTGAGCGTTTCAAGGTATGATTTGACATTGGCCGTTCCTCGTAGTCTGGCTTTTACGAATCAATTGGATTGGTTTGTATTAAATATTTCAACCGGGTTATATTGCAATAGGTCCGCACGGAAATATTCGGCTTGGCCGTTGAATTTGTCATATGGCCCGTATTATTTTTGCGCATCGAGCATGTTCCCCGTAAGCTTCTTGCATTCGATGTCCTTTAGCTAAAAAAATTTCCGCAAATTGTGTTTTGTTGGTACAAAAGTAAACATAACATAAAAGTTGAGAATTGTTGTTGACACGAAACAACACATACTGAAAAAGAAAGCCTTATGATGAGGCTTCAAAATAAAGTTGATCTCTCTGAAACATTGTCCGATTCGACTTAATAGTAGGACGCCATCTCTTAGAAATCCTTTAGAACCGGCCTAACTAAGGACCGTAAGGTCTATGTGTGGCTCCCCTACTTGGGGCCAGCCGGAAATACCTACCTACCTACCTTTTTGTACAGGTAATATTTCATTACATTTATTTCATTTCAATTGCCATTAGTCCAGAAAGTTGTGATTTTTGCTTATCGCTGTTGTTTCAGGGCGATAATAAAACGTTTGCCCAGCAGAATTGCTCCCCAGACGGTAATTACAAAAAAATTTCACGTGTGTTTGAAAGTGGCGCCTGTTATTTAATTGTAGTGAATGTCAAAATAAATGTCAAAATGTATGGAAACGGCAAAATTGTTTAAAAATGATGCTAGTGGAAAGGACGGTCTCTTAGTCTACAAAAATGGAATACAAAATCATCATCAACTTGAACTGGAAAGCCCAACACTTACTTTAGCCCATGAGGCAGACCAATTTAACTTACGCCTTCAGAGTAATCTATATTGAAAGATATGATTTCACATCCTAGGTACTTGTTCAGACGCTCCTTATAAATTTGGGATCTAGAAGGGCAATTATATCTAATTTATAAATATGTCGTGTCACGGTATTTGTGTTCGCACTTCTCTAAAACGACTGATTTTTATGAAATTTGTGTATGTATTCGGTAGGTATGGGAATACAGGGTTTGTCAGGAAAGTAATAGGACTGAGTAGATTTAAATAAATTGTTTGAGATAATCGTTACAATTGTTTGAAAACTTTCAAAAAAAGGCTCCTTCTGCGACGATGCAGCGCTGCCAAAGCATAAAATATCGACATAAAGCAGTCAGCCAAGAGTAGACTCTATGCAGTGGATCCATGTGTTTTAAACACATGGGCATAGTGTGACTGATTCAGCTCACCAATTACATCAAGAAATTCCTTTTTTAATATTCTTCTGCCCCTTAAATTTCAGCTAAATTCCCAAATCACTTTTTAAATATTTTCTAAAAGAAATGACGGCATTGCCGCCGGGCAATTGCATTTTTCCCTTTTCTGCTTGCTTCATCATGAAAAAAAAAACTGACCTCCTTCTAATAAAACACGATGACACGCATAACTTTCAATTTTCGACATACAAAAAGAATACAGCCGAAAAAAAGAAGAAACAAAAACGACTTCTTCTGCGGAACTCGTTTGTAGAATTTAGAAACCTTGAAAAAAAAATACAGCAAATATCTAAACAAAATAGAAACTGGTTTTTTGTTTTTAAGTGACTTCTTTTTTGGAGTCACACGGCAAAAAATCGATTACCTATGCAAATTTAAGCCAAATATAGGGTGGGGGTAGGAGGGGCGTGCGGCGTTGTGAGAAATGTGTCTCGCCTATGGGGCAATCATTATTGTTTTCATTTTTATTTGTGTGTGTTTTTTGTGCTTTTGTCACCCACCGTCTTGTTTTGTGTCCCACTATTTATAGTCTCGTTTCGTTTTTTGTTAAAATTTTCCATTTTCCATTTTTTTGTTGTTGTTTTGTGTTGTTGCCTGGAACCGAGATGGCACGGTTCTCTATACATATAAACACAGACCTAAACGATATTGCATTCGGGTCTGGTTCCCGTCACGTTTATCGATTTCGATTTCGTCGCTCAATGTTTATTTTTGTTTACTTTTCGCCAACTTGTGTGCTACGAGGCCTTTTACTCATGTTCCTGTGCAATTTAGTTTTTCTCTAATTAGGCAAATTAAAAATATATCTTGAAATCTTTCAAAATGTGTAGAAAATGTGGCACACAAGCAGTAAAATTTTAACACACACTACGAAACGCTTACAAAAATAATTAATATTTTTTTTGTGTGATTTCGAAATGTTTCCCAAAATGAGCGTGGAACTGGGAGAGCAATGCCAAAATGATAATAAACACAAGCCAACCGGTGATAAAAGTAGCTCAAGCAGAACTTGCTATTATGGAAAAATGTTTCAAATCTACTTTTTTATCAATCAAAAAATAATAAATATTCGTATGCAAAATAAAATCCATTTTGCATTTTAGCAAAAATTGGCAGCGTTGTATAGTTTCGGACATTACAAGCTGAATTATATGAATACAACAAGCAATGACTAACCTTCGCAAAAAGTGTTTCCAAATGGCGCGGCAAGGATTTTCCTCGGCCACACAGCCATTAACGCTCCCGAACCAAACAGAATTGTAATTAATTGTTCGCCTTTATTTTATATGAAATGAGATGACATCCTCAATTATCCAGCTGGGCAATCGAGACTCAAAAACTGCCGCAGCGTGGAGGTGTATGTGGGCGCTGTAATCCAAAGGCCATGGGTTAGAAACTTTCCTGTAGAAAATTTTAAAATTTGTTTTGCCACAAAGTTTTATTAATAAAAATCAATTATAAAAAAAAATGATATTATCCATTTGGATGTTGTGCGTATATAGGAGCAACGCATCATCATCCCTGCGTCGCACCACGGACTTTATCGCACCAGCATCACCATCTTGTGGCCAACAACATGACCACGGATGGGGGCTCGGATCTCGACCACGGCGCCCATGACAGCGGCCGCCGCCTCCTCCAGCATAACCACCTATGCTATGATAAAATCAGCACATCCTCACATCCAGTGAAGGATCAACAACAATTCGACGCGTTCGTCGTCGAGCGATCATTGAGAGACTCACCCCCTACGCGAGGTAACATCAACCAAGCTCGATAGAACTTGCTTATCGATGCACAGTGGACCCAAATCCCAAAACGACGGCCAAAAGTAGAAAAACAAATTTGATTTTACTGAAAGTCTGTACTCAAGGGTTTTCGGGGTCGCTGATTCCGAATTCAAAGTCAAAATTTAGAAAACAAAATGTCGGAATCCATATGGATTACAATTTCGTAACATCGAAAAACACTTTTATCGATAATATCTCGATAACTAATTGACTGAATTTTTTTATATCGATTTTCGTGCTAGAAAAAGTTGGTTTGTTGAATTGGGGGGAGAGTGCTGTCGAGCAGTGTATATTATATGTATATATTATGTAGCGACAATTGTGGCACAAAAATCATCAGACTAAATCTGCACCTTCCCGCTGCTAATTTTTTGGATATGTTTTAAGGAATTGTCTAAACAATAATTTCTTATTTGTTTGAGAGTGGGATCTGATGGGAGTTTTGACTTATGCTTTTTTAACATGACTTTTCAGAATGTGACCAAAAAAAAAACCCACTTTTATTAACGATTCACTATTCGATGCATTGTTAATAATAATTTTGAGCAATACATTTAAATTGTACTTACTTCCTAGAGTAGAATCCATTTTTCAGAATCCAAATCGGTTAATTTTTCGCGATTCTATACGCTTCTAAACGTTGTCTGATTTTCGACGCATGACGAGCAAACGATCAGGTACGCTCGACGCTCAAGAACGGTGTTCATACCTGAGCCAAGTGGGTACACTTCCTCCTTATTAATAGTCATAATAAAAACTAGATGTACCACTACAACTATTCCAATCATTAAAAGTCCATAAAAAAATATTTTTTTTTTTTTCGACTTTTGGACAGCTTTTGGGATTTGGGACCATAGCGCGACGCACACTCGAAGCAACTGCCTCAAGCAGAGGAAAAACTACTGGCTTGACGAGAAGCAATCTCAGCCTGCTCGGGCGATCCTGTCCTGAAACCGTTAAACCATGAAAACCTACACTTACCTCAACAGTAGCTGCTCGCCGTCCGACGACTTTCTGGTGTAAAACTCGCCATCGCAGAGTAGAATTCGCTCCCGACCTGGTCACTGGGGAGGAAGTAGCTGTGGCATTCTCGGTCAATCCCTTCATTCGATATCTATATTTATGGATGCTATAGATATGAATCGTGTGCCATCGCTGACCAGAAGAGTCTGCCCGCGCTTTCCGCCGTTGTCGCTTCAATCGAATTCAATTCTTTGTATTGAGCACGTAATATTATTAATTAATAAAGTTAGTTACACTAATAACTACAACGGTCACAGTAGTGGTGCCATCTATCGGTCAGTTTTGTAAATCAAGTAATGGCGCCATCTTTTAGTCAAGTATGACCAAAAAACGTTCGCTACCGCAGCGCAATCACACAGTTGGCTAGACCGACTTTCTTATTCCATAAGTCCAAAAATAATACTTTATTATTTTATATGTTGGAGCCCGGGAATCAAACTGAATCGTAATTCGGTTCTGGTAAGAATATTCTGGTATTCGGTTCCGTACTGGTACCTAGATTTTAAATCGGTATACCGCTACGTACCCTGAAATATAAAGAAATCGGTCATAATTTTTTAGCGATGACATAACAATTATACTCAAAAAAAAAAACGTTTTACGCTCACTTGCCCTTCTCAAAGATAAATGTGGAAACTATGTCAACTTTTCATCTTCTTTATTTTAAGAACGTTTTTTCGGGAAAAATTATGATCTTTGATGCCATTAAATTGGGTTAAATAGGAAAAATACTGATCCATTTGAATTGTCCTGTTTCTTTTCATACAAGTACATGTATGAATAAACTTAACCGGTCCTGAACAGAAACCGTAGAAGCAGTTCGGGTTGGGTTTTTGGCTAATCGTAGCGGACCTTTTAAATTTTAAACCTACCAAACCTGTACCCGAACCAGACCTCTTTTGCTGGAAAAAGGTCCGGTTCAATGAATATTTTTTGTCAGGTTTCTCAGAGCTTCTAAAACTATCACAATATTTTGGCCGTTTAAAAAATGCTTTATAGTGCTGAGTTGGAGCATTACCATTTCAAAATTTAATACAAATTAAATCCGTTTATTGATTTAAATAAAAGGTGCGGCCCTGGTAGAGAATAAATGAATGTTAACTATAATGAATAAGGTCCATTCGGGTACTGATAAACGTTTTTAGTAGCTACGTTAGCTGAAAGCTTTCTTACCAAAAAAATATCTCAACGATATCCGAATTCATGAACCAAACTTCGAACCAATACAACAGAAAGAGTAAAAAGGGTATACTAAAGTCGTGCAAATGTATGTAACTGGCAGAAGGAATCATTTCCGACCATATAAAGTATATATATTCTTGATCAGCATCAACAGCCAAATCGATTTAGCCTTGTCCGTCTGTCCTCGTCTAAAGAGCTAGAGCTCAGCCTATAAGAGCTAGAGCTACCAAACTTGGCATGTAGACTACCTATTGTCTGCACGCAGATCAAGTTTGTTTCAAATTTTTGCCACTCCCACCCCCCCCACAAAAAAAAAATGTTGAATAACTTCCAAATTTTTTAAGATAGTTCAAGATGAAGTTCAAATTTAAAACAAAATTTATATTAGCAATACCTGTAATACCTGAAATTTTCATGAAGATCGGATAATAAATATTGGAGTTGAAAATGTTGCATACTTCACGGATGTTTACCCCTCAGGACGCTGTTCCAGGACTCTGTTCCAGCAGGAACGTTGTTAAACATTACTTTTCATGAGTAACAGCTAATTGAAGTCGGTTAAAGCCGACTTTAACTTACGCTCGCGTTTGTTCTAAGATTATCATGACATTATAGCTACGAATATAGGATGCAACATTTCCAAAGAGACTGGTTTTGCGTTTTTCTGTATCACAATAAGCCAATTTACGTAAAAGTCCCACAAAACTAAGTGACAGCTTTGCAGTCTATTTGTTGCTGAGAACCTACACAGTACCGGTACAACGTTTAGGTTCTTTTTGGTCTTTCCGGTTCCAAAAATATTGGTTTCGGTTCTGTCTCTGAGTTTTAATTGGTTCTTTTCGGTATACGTTTCCAGTTCTGGTACCGAATTGATCCCCTGGCTAGAACGCAAAATTCTGACATCATTTTCACAGTGAAGCGAACCTTAAACTAAACCAAACGAGAAAAATAATTGAACCTGAACATGTTCCGAACCCAAGATTTAGGGTTCAACAATTACTCGGATGCTTAAAACTTAAATACGACCGGACCAAATTGGATACATTCTTCAGCGGAAAGAAAGAAAAGTCGGAGAAAAAGAAAGTAAAATTTTTTTTTAAACGTTAAAAAATCTGAATTAGTGACCAGTTATTTTGTGTTATCTGGCAGGATAAAACACTGCGGTCTTATTGAAAATTTTGAATAGAAGTATAGAATTTGTGTTGAAATCAGCACTCATAGCAGCTTATGTTTTTTGATCCTCGATTTCAAAGCTAATTACATGATGTGAACAACAAAGAAGCGACACATTGGTAATATTATATGTTTCTTTAATTTGCTTTAGACATCACTTTTAGAGGTGGCGTGTTAGAAAGATATGAGTCTTAGAATTTTTTAAATCATCTTAGACTTAAGTCTAATAGCCTATTTCCACCAAAAAAATGAAGCATAATTTCTTAAAATCAAAAGAAATGAAGAAAATGATGTCATTTCTTCAATACAAATTGTTGTTTTATTTTGGCCTTCATTTCTTAAAAATGATGGCATTCCCCACGAAGGAATTTGGTATTTAAAAAAAAATACTCGCTAGTCTCTAGAAAACAGAAAGTGTCATCACCAGTAAATTGTTAATTTGAATTTAAAAAGCAGGCGCTATATTGCTTAAAATATTAATTAGTCAAAAAAAAGTTGTGTATTTAGCTTTCTGCTGATACTTCAGGGCGATAACAACGCGTTGCGCCTAGCGCAATTGCTGTCATGACGGGTATGTCATGTTTTTGCTAAATATTCCAATAAGTCCACGAGAGTTTAAAAGTGTTTTTGATCATGTATCGTTGAGAATGTCAAAAAAATTACAATTTGTCAATGGAAACGGCTTCATTTTTAGAAATGAAAATGATAAGAAATGAAGCCAGTGGAAATAGGCTATAAGTTGAACAGGCTTTTCCAAATGCGAAGAAACTGCGATTATTATTTTGTATAATAAATCAATAAATTAGTTTTCAAACTGTCCTACAAAAACTTCGAAATTTTAAAATTTTTGAGCATTAACCGTTGGTAAATTTTGGTTCGGATCTGCGAACCAAAACTTTTGCATCTAAAATATTTAACAAATTTATATAACATCTTAAATGTCAAAAACGAGAGCTTCAGAAATTTTTTGTGCAAAGACATTTTTAAAATCAATTCGGTCCGGTTGCGTTTAGGTTCGAAAGGTCATTAATTTAGAAGGTTCGATGGGCTCCAAATACCGACCTGTTTGCCACCTTGTTTATAACTGTAAATTTTACCTTATTAGCCAAAATGTTCCCAGCATGAATACCATTGCCACAGCTCAGCTAAGAAGTTTTTCCATGCATTTTTATAGCTAGCCTTTTATGCTCAGATTTTACCAAACGATGACTTGACGCCTGGTTAATGTATTTTTATGATCGTGACTATAAATTGACCAGAACGAATTTTCTTTCAATATTTTAAGTGAGTATTTTGTACTTTTACTTTTTTCTCTTTTGAGACTTTGTTTGCTTCAGAATTGAACAGAGAACATTGATATTAAAGTTTAAACCATTTGTTACAATCCCGTTTTATAAAATTTCCTTTTGTAATACTGCAAATTGCATTCTGTGTCAAAAATTTTCAATTTGGAAATCAAAAATTATTATATGACGACAAGGCCGGCCTGCACAAAATGTTGTCTAATTATTTAACTGTGTTATCAGGCGCAGTATAATTGAATTTGTTTATCTCACACTGCATTAGGTTAATTACACAGTAAATACATAATTGATTTTTTATCTAACTATTAGAGTTGACTTGCGGAGAAGCCCTAACGAAAGCTTTGACTCAATGACTATCAAAAATGGTAGACAGACACCTTTCACCTCAGACGTGTCTTCTCGTCAACCCCTTAACCCTGAGTCCAAAATCTTCAGGCCGCGCTCACTGTAGTGTGTGTGTACGTGCTACGTACCTAAAAACTTTTGTATATATTTGAAGGTTTTGTTACTCTGTTGCTTTTCAGTCGAACTCTTGCTTGAGGCTTGTTTGCCTCCAATTGCCGTCGTGTGGGTTATATGAGGCTCAAAGATTTCGACAGCTCGATTAGAATTGCAAAGCGGGACGCCAGGCGGTTGATGCTCAACGTGGTGGAACCAAATGAGCGAGCGGGTATTTCCCTATTTTGGGCCCAGCAACAAGTAAATAAACAAAAAATTATGATAAGCATTTGGGAGATTGGTCTAACGGCCTTGATGCTGAATTGAATTTATTATTTAAGAAGTTTATCATTAAAATGTAATTACACTAGAAGAAAGAAAAAGAAAGTTTACCACAGAAACAATGGTATACCCGGCTAATGGGTAGAGTAATCGTTAAATTGTTGGCCTGAATATTGCTCACACACATAAATACCGCAGAAAGTGTCAGACTTGACAGAATTTTCTCTCCATGTCGGAATTAATTTCAATCAGCTGAAGAGTGAGGAGTGACTAAATGATTTGTATAATTTATGCAGCACCGCCAGCAGTTGCTGCTGGTGGTTACCTACTCCAACTAATGTTCAATTTGTGTGCCAACGAAACTCAATTTCTGTGCAAACAAATACCGAAAATAAGAGTGCCAAAGATAAGTGCGAACTGAGGCGGCTTGTTTTACGAACCAGAACCCAAAACTGAGACTAAAAATAGTCGGCGACTTGGCTTGTTCGCTTATTAACCCACATTTACCAGTAGGTTGGTGGGAAGAACGCAATTTTGTATTGTTCTCCAACCCGCTGAGAACAATAACAACAACAAAAAGAATAACGGCGAACCTAGAAATGTAATAATAACATTAGGCGTTGCCATTGACGTCCGATTTGCATGCGAAGGGGTGAAAAGCTAGGGTGCAGGGGCAAAAAACTGTCGCCAGTTGCCGACAGCAATTACCATATTTAATATGCACAATTTCAATTTGTTTGGTTAGGTGTGCGAGCTCCTTAAGAAAGTCTATAAACGCGGCGTTTCGATATCCCATTACAGTGGGATTTGAGAGTGTAATTCGATATTTGAAATTTACATTTAAAATTTCATCTTCTGTGGAGTCCTTTAAGTCCGAAATGGCCTTTCCTTTTTTAATTTGGTAAAAAAGTTTCTTTAAACAATTTGTATACCTTTAGAATTGGTTTCTTGAAGGCGTGAATAGACAGCTTTGGGGCTTAACAGGGGATAAGCTAAAATTTTACAAATAATCATGGGTTTATTGAAGATATTCCACTTTTCGTAAAGGCTGTGGTTTCCAATTTATTTTCTTGATTTCCATAAGTAAAACTAAACAAACATTGTGTTTCCACATCGATAGCTTGTGTTTGTTTTGAAAGCTAACACCCTTCGTTGTCTTTCCTGACGAATTATTCATACGGTCACACTAACGCAAACAAAGAACTGTTGATTGCGCTTGAAATTCAAAGTTCGATTTCCTCATGTCAAGCAGCATGTTCTCCTGATAATTTCTACACTATAAAGCCAGTTTTCTGGATTCATTCATTAGAAATTATATAACACAGAAAGAAACATTTGCCGTTTGCCCTGGCCCATACACAACTCATGAGTGTAGTCTCTTTTCACTAAAGGGGGTCCTTATAACTTCTTCCAATGTCTTAACCCCTCCCCACAGAGCTAAGTCTCTCTCCCCTGTTGACATAACAGCTGTTCCTACTGCTGGCACTTGGGAATTCGATATCATATCGATAGAGAATCTAGCCTTTTAGCGGAAAAAAACTGAATGTCGTGCAGTGACTTGTTTATCCGTCGCGGATGATCACCCCAATGGAAATTTATATCTTATGAGGAAATTCACACAAATAATGAGGCCATTTGGAGCAGGGGTGCCCAAAATGAGCTTACCGCCGCGTGAAAACCAATACAAATGCACAAAATATATCTCAAGCAAGAACAAGCACGAGAAATAGAAACCAATCAAGCACACGAGCAACTTTGTTGTTGCGTTCGAGTTTGAACGATACATAGCAGAGAGAGAAGAGAGACTTAAATGATGTCTGCACTCGCTGACAAAATCGGAAAGAATGAGAGGATATGCGGGCTATATGAACTTTGTTGTTGTTTTATCTCGGCTTATGGCGCGCGCGGAAGGCATACGCGCCATCAATTCCTTTGCTCCAAACAATAACAAATGCGTGGCTTGCGGAATGGGCATGGGCACCTCTGATTTAGAGCATTATAAAAAAAAAACTTTCACAAGTTTAATGTTCCATTCATTTTCTAAATGGCTTTGTCCAAAAAAAAAAATACTCTATGTTAAAATCCGATACAAGAATATGAGGTAAAATAAAAGTGCTACATTTCCAAGAAATAAAAAATTATAATAATAAAGTGGGTGAAAAAAGTTGCTAAAAGTCAAAACGTGTGTATGTTTTTTTACGCCCTTTATGATAATCAAAACCTCAAGATTTCCTGGCTCAAGGTCACGTTATGCTTGGACATAACTGTAAAACAGAGGGCTAGTTGATCGTACAGCTGTTTCATTGGCTTCTCTGACAAATCATCAGCGGTCTTTGCCTGATCCACTACCCAACAACAATACCTTCTCATGCCTGCAATGCCATACTCGCTTGGGAACTCCACAATGGCCTTACAATGTTAGTGAGAGAGATTTTATACCTACTGCTAACACAGTGACCAATAAGTTAAGACTCCAAAAATAGCCAAGTTCAGATTGTCCAGGTTATTTGGGAGTCCGGACAAACAAGCATAAAACCAAAATTGGCTAGTCTCAGTTTTGAGCTGATCTAAAGGAGAGGTTGTTATTTTGTCATTGTGAATTTTTGACTTGTTAAAATTTAACCTAAAAATTTTAACTCTTACCCGAACCTTAAATTAAAACCAAAGTACAGGAAATTGCTGAACCTAAACCTGTTCCGAGTCCAATTTTTCTTTGCAAAATTGTTGATATGTGTTCAAAATTGTGCAACAAGCTAGAAACAAAGTAGAAACGTCAGAAAGTAGATATAGTTTAGAAAAGGTAAAATCAGCAATAAAAACTAGTGTTGGGTAAAGGTTGTCATTATGACAGGCTATTTGGGCTCAAATATCTTTGCTTTCGAGTAAAGACATTCTGATAAAAAAAAGGACAGAGTGCCATAAATGGCAACAAACAGTGAACTAAGTCAACAGTCAGGAAGAAAGTTCACTGGTAGATACTGAACAGATGTCAGGGTACAGCACACAGAACAAGACAAAACTGAACAGCTCACAGAGCGAGACAGACAGAACAACTTACAGAGCAAAAGAACGCCTCAGATCAAGACAGAGTGAACAAGATAGACTGAACAAGACTCGCTAAACAAAAATGAACAATTGAAGAAGAAAATGTTCGCTCCCTCAGTTTAAAGAACAACTCAATTTTCTTACTCACCCATGAACAACCCAACACTAATGAAAACGCCCCGCACAATAAGCTTTGTTTTTAGATCCTTGATTTCAGGTTCAAAAGATGACGAAAGATATCTCTGCGACTTTGACGCTAACGAAAGTGTTTTAAATAATAATAGAGAACCGCCTACATCAAACAATTTTAAGCTATTGCGTTAACTGTTTGGGCAGAAACTACGAATGAATTCTCAGGGCCTTAAAACTAATTTTGACTGATCAAAAGTACAGACATTTTGAATAGTATAATTGAGTATTAGATACTTTGGGTAAAACTTGATCCAAACCCGAGCAAACCAAAACCCTCTAAAAAAACTCGAAGTTACAATTTCCGAACTTTAACTCATGTCCAATGTAGGTTCGTGTAGTGACAGAACTCTTCAGATGTGCCCTAATTCAAAAATAGTCTGAATTTACATATTTTATTCAACTGCTAGAGGTGCACCCGTGACGTGAATTTGTAGGTGTCACGGTGTATCAGGACAAGTCACGTCGTGCTCGTGAGCAACCACTGAGTTACGTGCGTGAGCATCCGTGATCCGTGCGTGTTTCTTGATTGAACTAAAGTCAAACATCGTGAATGGTAAAATTATCTTGATTTATTGTTTTCCAGGGATGCAAGCCACTCGGAAATAAGGACTGGTTCGGTTCAGTGGTTCACACAGTTTTTGAACCGCCGGTTCGGTTCATTGTTCATCTTATACTTCCGTTTTTACTCGACTTTGAACTAGTTGCCAACCTTATTCTTGTCATTTCTCATATAAAGACCTTTCCTAGATTAGTTCCATCAAAATTAAATCGTTCATACGAATATCTTTAGAGGTTTCTGGAACACACCCGATAATTACATTTTTCTTTTGACCTGATCAAGTGTTGGGTGGAACTGCTAAAAACCATTCGAGCTATGCTTAAGTTGACTTTTCCTGATAAATATTCCAATATTTAATAATCTTTAGGTAAACGCTAACAATCGATATTTACCTTTTTTATGGAATTAAATGAATAACCGTTATGTTTTCATTAACGTTTTGAATTTTGTTGTAAATTAACATTAAATGAGATTTAGCTACCTTCTTCCCTTCTTCTGATAGCAGGATTGATTCCTGGAATCTAAGAAATCGAATTCAAAAATAGTTGAAGCCCTTTTTTCCAAAGAGTTGACAATTACTGAGCTATGTCGTCCTCCCTTTTTTCAACCTTAATTTTGCATGCCTGCCAGCCATAGAAATACTCATACGCATTTTGGTATTTCAAGCCAAACTCAATTAAAGATAAAAAGTTAACGTTTGAGTATAAAGTAAATACTGACCCCAACGGATAATACAATCAAGATTTGGCTTATTGCACTTTTTGGGTCCATAGCAAATTTAATAAGGTTGATGTTCTTAGCTTTTTTACAACAACTCTGCTTTTCCAAGTATTTTTGTAATATTTTAAAGCTAATTGCTGATTTTCACTATTCGCCAGTAACTCAATACCTAGCTGAAGTGAACCGAACCGAATTATTTTAATTTTCGGTTTTTGGTTCAATTCAGCATTTTTAAAAAACACCGGTTTGGTTTACGGTTCGGTTCTCGAGCAAAAAAGCGGTTCGGTACGGTTTAGAACCGGTTTGCATCTCTGTTTTTTTCTGTAACAAAATTTATGTGCATTTTCTAAATTTTTTATTTAATTTTATTATTATTATTCTTAAAGTATCGAATTTTTAAGGAAACACATTTTTATTGCCTACTTAAATCGTGACGTGAATCGTGAGTGACGCGATAACGCTCCAAAAACTATGTGGATGAATAGTGCGTAAATTATAGCTTACTTCTGTTATACTGAAAGGGAAGTGTATTATAGCATACGAATCAAATAGAAAGAAAATAGCTAAAATGGTTTTTACTAAAATTGATAGCTGCCAATCACGCTTTTAAAATGGCTAAATCTAGCAACAAAACAGCTAAAACGGCAACACTGCAAGTAGCGGTACCAAAAACTGTTAACCGAACCACTATTTTGGGGACGTTTAGAAACAAAATTACATTTCGGTATAACTTCTGCTAAACAACTCTGCAAATTCAGCAACTTAAGAAACTGTTTAAGAAAAATGAAGCGATTTTAGAGCTATTTACTTTCATGATTCACATATCACACAAACTAATTCTCTGACAAATAAGTGATAATTTATTACTTAAAAAAATAAATATTGAAAATAGCTCAAATATTATTAAAGCAAAATACTCTGGTATAAAATGTTGATAGCTGGGCTTAAAAAAACAATTCAACGTGCAGTTGAGCTCGCTCGTTGTGGCAAATACAGCTGTAGAATATCTAGTCTATATGACAAAGACAGAAATGAGTATTAACCCAAACAATGCTATCTACTGTGGTCATAAACGTAATCTGATTATACTCATAAGTACGAATCAGTTCATCATCAGATTCAAATACAATAAAAATGCATTTTCCATGCCCATGCTATTATTTTCTGCGAATTATTCAAAACTGATTTGAAAAATGGCAAAAATGAATTAAAGTGCTTGACTAAGCAATTTAATAGTGCAAAAAAAAAAAACAACATGTGTCGGCATTTGCTTTTTGAAGTGCATTCAATATGGGTGTGGACACGAGAGCAGGGGGGCGGATGGATGTATGAGTCATCCTCCTACCAGGTGAGCTAATTGTAAAACAAAAAACTTAAGAAGTTGAGGTCTTTTGTTTTGGACATTTCTTTCTTTTGACAATAGAAATTCTTGTGGCCAAGTCCATTGAACTTTCTCTCTGGACAGTATTTTTGGCAACTTTTTCGTATGAGATCATTTTTTTTTAATATATTGACAAAACTTTGAGGAGCGCTCATCATTATCTAGAACAAGTTTACACAGAGACAGAGAAAGAGAGAGAGAGCAAGCAAGTCGCGTTTCAGTTGTTTACATTTTGGCTGGTCTAAGCAGAAAAAAAGCTTGTTTTTATTATCGTCTCAGTGCTAAACAAAGTTGCGCATTCAGCACAAAAGCATTCCATAACCTGACTTGGAAAATTCAACATGCGCGCCTTACACAAATGGAACTGCCAACTCGCTTGAAATTATAGCTACGTATTCGCTTACGTTTAACGTTACATTAAGGCATACGATGGAAATAATCGAAAATTGTTAAATGTGGTCTCATTAATATCGAAAACAGTCAGCTCTCTTTAAGAAATTGCTAATTTATATGCGTATATAGTGAATTAATTAACAAAACTATTAAACAACCAATGACTGTGCAAGTGCAGCGTGTGCCATGAGCCACGTATTTAAGAATGTGAAAGTTAAGCAAAAGCAAAACCCACCAATAACAAACAGAGACAACCAGCAGCTGCTGTGCTGCAATTAGAACAAAAGAACGAAAAACTATAGAAATTTTAATCAAACATGGATGATGCCAGTTCGCATAATTCGGCTGCAACAACGCCTATGACACGAGAGAACATACCGTTATTAAATCGCCAGCAAAATCGTTGGTATTTTTCAGGTGAATCATCAGCCAATTCAAGCAAAGCTTTATCAGTATTTCCCCAAACACATATACATACATAAGTGCAATGTACAATGTTCAGTCATTTGTACAATAGAAACGGAATCATCTTATTGTTTTCTAAGTCTTGCTCCATATAAACGGAGGCTCATCATCTCTTTCACTTTTTCACTCCCCCGCACTTACACACACGCATACCATCACACATTTACAGTTACTTCAGCTTGTAGTTGTTGTTGTTGACTTTTCGTTATTGATTATTTTCCAAGGTCGCATTTCCATTTAGGCAGACTGCAAGGAATATGCGTTGGGAATATGAAATTTTGTAAACAAACAATGCCCTGCATCTTTTTGCCGGAACTTTGTAAATAAGTAGCGATTTTTTAATACCCTTTAATTATAAAAAAATGGGTGGTGACTGTCTATTATACGCCCCTCCAAACCGAAATTTCGGAAAATATTTTCTGGATGAGATTATAGTGGAGCAATTAAACCAACCTTATGACCTAATTCAAGATCATAGCTTAATTTATGAACCGTTTTTATAGGCTTTACCTTCAATATCCCTTTTAAAAAATTATAGTTTGGAAGTTAACAGACATGAGAAAGTTTATCTATAGATAAAATTTAAAATAAAACGAGAAAGGCAAAGCTAACTTCGTACAAAAATGTTAAAATTTTATAATTAAATAAGCTTGTCTCAACGGTTAGCGACTTCGACCAAACTTCGCAGATCAGCTTAAAAACATTACATATTACCCATGACCGTGTTTGAGAGCAGTAATATTGAGAGCAAAACTTTTTCTTACTATTTTGCTTAGTTATTTACATTTGCATTCTATTTCATTAGTGACATTATTTTTTTACAAAGGTATTGGATATTGAAATTAAAAAATACATACGCATATTTTATTTAAAACAATTAACTAACAAACAAAAATAATTAAATATAATTTCTTAGAAAATTGATATATGTGCAAATTTTTAAATATGTGGTATTTTTATACTTTAAATGGAAACTTATCTCCAGTTGTAGTCTAGTGATATCATTAATATAAAATTGGGTTGCCATTTATCGTTTCCAGTAACGGCAACCGCCGGGGCATTGAATTAGCCAAGTTTTGTAAAACACTTAAATAAATATATTCCCACACCTTTACAATTGCTTCTTAAAGCTGCATCAAAGTGTCGGACTCCTTCACAGCGCCGAATTTTGTGACAAAAATGATGCCCTACAGATCCTCAATTGGATTTAGATCCGAACTTAATGCCGGCCACTGTAACAGCGGAATATTGTGGGACCTGAAATATGCCTTTGTAGCCGGGCAATGTGTATGGAAGCTTTTTCTTGCTGAAAAATCCAATTGTCACCATGGAAATCGTCCGCGATTGTGATAAGCTTTCTTTCCAGCATCTCTACATACATTTGCGCATTGATACGGCCAGGCCCTAATCGAATTTACAACTTGCCTTTAGCACTAAAGAAAGCCTATACCATGAGAGACTCGTCACCATGGTTGCGCTTGTAGCAGGTCGGTCGGGGATGTCGCATATCTCTACAAATCCATCTGAGCCGTCTAGGTTAAACTATTTTTATCACTTAATATGAAGGATTCTATTTCTTGGTCCCAAATCATATTCTTTTCATAAATGCCCATTTGCGCATTCTTGTAATGTTGTTCGTGGCGCGGTTTAGGTACCTTGGACTGATTCTGAAGATGCAACTTCTTTCGGCAAATTTGCAGCTTGCGTTGTCGACATATTGGTAGACTGAGCTTCGACTTAATTTGAGCGCAGCTCATCAATTTATTGGCTGCTAGAGTCCTTATGAGTTGCTTGGTGCTCTCATCCACCTTGGGAATCGCTGATTTTGACAATAATTTTGAGGACTATTCAAAAAATTTGGTTACTGTGCTACGACAGCTGTTCGTTAAACTGCGTTTACACCAACTTTTCTACCAGCTTCATGCATGGTTTTGATTTTTATCTACTGTTTAAGGGATAGTTCTTTTGTAAGTGGCATTTTTAGCCAAAATAACATGTTATCACTTGAAATTCACTTGATTGTTATGTTAATAATATTGCTTGCACACCTGTTCAATATTTTGTCATTGAAACAGCCATTTAAGTTGACGCTATTTCCCTTAAAAGACAAAAAACACAAATTGCACATATATCAATTTTCTATGAGAAACATGGGATGGCTCGCTTGTTTCATATAACTGCACCACATATTAGGAGGTAATTAGAAGTGAACACTTGGCAAAGCGACATGAAGTAAAAGAGAAAGAAAGTGTATACTCACAACCAATGTACCGTTATTGGATCGAAGGAAATAACAAAAATTATTTTGCACATATATCAATTTTACTGAGGTATATCAAGTTTTTGCTTTTTCCCAATTTTTTAAGTCTTGGAACAAGAATAAGGAATAAGAAACATTTTGCTTTAATTTATTATATTCAAAAGGAAATAATATAAATAAAACAATTAATGATTCTTTACCATGTTTATCTATATTCTGATAAAAAAGATGAAAAGCAATCTCCATGCTTTAAAGTTTGGAAAAACGAATTATATAAAGAAGCTTAAAAATGTGACATTTGTTGTATTACAACATAAGTATCAGTCATAAAACTTTTTTTCTCATATACAAAGAAAAGATTTGGTGAAAGACACACTAATGATTAATTTAGTGAGGGGACGAAATGCCCCCACTAATACAGAAAGGCCGAAATGGGGCACACACATACACAAGGTCTTCTGTCAATTTGAACTGTCTGCAATTGCTGGCAAGAGTTGGCATCCGACAACTAGGCAAAGCCTGCTGATGATAAAACCGCGAGGTGCTTGAAACAGCTTCACAGTCGACCATATATTATTGGAGTGCTTGTGTATCTTGTATTAAAAGTTATGAACAAATATAAATTCAGAAAATATAGACTAAACGCTTGCGGAGTCGACTTCGTTTCTGTTAAAAATTGAACGTAATCTGATGTGCCAAAAAATGATGAACATTTTATGAATTTGATGACTAAAGAAGTCCCGTTCCTATTCTTTGTTAGCGAATATGGTGATTCATTAAGAAAGACTCACACCGCAACAAAAGGATCCGATGAAATCTGCAACATCTAAATGAAAATTCGCTCTTTCAAGGCGAATTTCGGCGCTCACTGACGAAGGCCCATTTCTGGCGAAATTAGGCTGATGAGCAACCCAAAGAGACTCAACATTCACAAAATGCACTGTTTGGGTTGCTGAAATCATCCCGGTCCATTTTTTTTTTAAAAATGAGGCCAGCCAGAACATAACAGTCAATGGCGAGCCCCCTACCGCATCATGATAAATGACTTTTGTTACCTGAAATTCAAAACCCATACGGGTGCCACAGAAATCACTAACGATTTTCGTATAAACGCTTGTATTTTATATTAAAACTGCTCAAATAAATGTAAAGTGGCACCAAAAAACACGCCTGCTAGATGATATGGTGAATTTGCAGGCGATTTGGAATCAGCTACTCAAATCTACTCGGCTTTGTATAGTCGGTTTCAATTCGCTTTATTTTCGCCATCTGATCTAGTAGGCGTGCTGATGTCTCTTCATATACAAATTCGAGCAGTTTTTAATATAAAATACAGCGTTATCTGAAAATCATAATTATTTTCTGTGGCACCGACAATCTGACTACATTCGGTTTCAGCAAGACGGTGCTACGGCACGCTCAGCGCGCAAAACAATGGCTTTTATTGAGAAATCATTGCGGTGAGGAGCGTTTTCGCGTTCTGGACGTGTCAACTGGCCTAGATCATGACAAATCACACCACCCCTAGACTTTTTCCTGTAATTAAAGCAGATACCCGTACCAGTTTTGGAAAGAGTGATCCAAAATTGGACCAACCGAATGGACTATTTACGAAGTAGTCGAGGGCATCATGTGAATGAAATTATCTTTAAAAAATAAATGTCAAACATAGTTCTTTCGTAGCAAAAATATTAAATTCCATTTTTTATGTTTTAAGCCCGCGGAAACTAAAAATTCCTGTCAATTACTATAAACAAAACTGTGCCAGGAATTTTTAGTATTAATCCACAGTCGATAGTTGGCATATCGATAGCGGGTGTGGATGGAGAGAACAGCTGATACACAGCGCAGGAATATATTGCCAACAATTATTTTGGATGTGATGAGCGAAAATTTTGGGGGGAATGCTTTTATATTTTTTTGTTATGAGCTGTCATCTGGCTGGGGAACCATCAGCGTTCAAAGATTGGTAGAGGATGGTGCCAAGGGCACACTTATGCCAAATTGATGAGGCCGCCAGAGGGATGCTTTCCATAGACACAAAGGTCGGAGAGATGTCGTTGGTTAATCTGTGTGTCGCCAGATCATAGGCAAATCTATTGGAGTGGTGCACCAATTGGTCATGATTCCTGCTGGTGTGCATATTAATTTGGGCGCATAATGGCAAAGCGTCCACACCTCGGTATATATGTACATAAGTAGTTGTATGCCTCTCAGACCAGGGGCCCCACATAGATGACTCTAGTTTCTTGAGGGCAGTGGATCATGCCGTACCCCATAACGGATCGCCCAGATCCACCGCTAAGAGGCTTAAGAAGCCAATGGAGCTCCAATGCCATTAGCTGCAACCGTAGCTACTGCCCGAGTCACATGGACTTTCCTGGTCAAGCGTCGGTTCAGAGACACGCCAAGGTATTTAGCCGCGTTATCCGTATATGGAACTCTTAATCCCAGGAGTCGCACTCAAGCTACTTTTCCGGGTCTCATAGCGATCGTGTTGACTTTTTGAACGATTAACGGCAATGTTCCCGCGGTTCGCCCATCGACCAAAGCCCAGGTACTGATCTGGCCACTGAGTTGACAAAATCCTTAATATAAATGCGAATGTTTTTAGGCAATCTTGTATCCGACGATGAAAGACTTCATTTGATTGGCGTACAACCAAGAGGTCATACTACTTTGGAGAAGATTGCATTATAAAGTAATGCAGTTAACAACATGCTGCAGTGATGTTTTGTGCCATCCGGGACCCACTGCAAAGTGTCATGCCATCGGTTTATCATCCCCAAGTAAAAGTATGTAGCACATACTCCGAGCAGCATGCTTCCTCCAGAAATATTATTTATATTTTTTAAATTTATTTAAATTCAAATAGTTAACAGTGCTTAACAGCTGATTGATCAGAGTGACCTTCCACCTTTTAGGTGCATGGTCACACTGTTTTAGTTATGTTCCACACACAAAAATAAATAGCAAATTCCTGGCGGGAATTTTCCGTTGATACGGCATTTATTAAAATTTAAAAAAACTTTTAAGGATCACGCTTTTAGTTGTAAACAATTGAAGTTAAGGTTAACAAAATTAGGGCCTATTTCTCTTCTTCCCGATGGTCATTCCAATAAACATACAATTTAAATTTTATTACTTTATAAATCAATACATAATTATTTATAAACTAAAAAAAAAAATATAAACATATTGTTGATGATATACTTAACAAGGTAGGCTCACTCGCTCTCTCACAGCTTCTTATTTTCAAAGCGAGACAAAATAACATATTTCATTAAAACTATAATATAATACCCATTCCATTACTAAAATTAAAAAAAAACTACCCATATACCCACTATATATATATGTTAAGGTTAATAGGAGGCCTATTTTCTTATTCCCGATATGCGTCATTTACCAATAAACATAAATTTAAATGTTGTTTTTATGTAAATATCATAGAAAATATATTTTAAAAAATAAGAGAGAAACTTGAAATAAAATTCGTCCGCGGAGTATGGTTGAACCTATTTGGTTGAGCGGCACTGTATATTATCTATTGATGTCTAGAATGTTCCAAAACAAATATTTATGTCATCTGAGAAAATTGTCCAAAATAATATTCATCTCGATGATGGGGGACTAGTGTGAATTTAAAATTGACAGTTTTTAATTTTTGTAAGAAAATAATTTTTTCACAAATTTCTAACAAAATTGTATGTGAAAATTCTTTGATTTATAAATGACACAAGCTAACCAGTCTTTTGAATGCAAGCCTCGCGCTCGTTGCTTGATATTTTATTGAAAAACAGTCAACAGTTGAAGACAAAGTAGGGGTCACTCACAATCCTTTTCATATGACGACAGCCCTTACTTATAGATGCTTTTTATCTTCCATTTTCAGCTGTTGGCGCAAATGGTTCCGACCCCGCGAGCTGCGTGCCCGGACTGTTCATCTCGGGCGGGTCAATACGGAGAAGTTCCCCCCGAATGAGATTAGGAATCAGAAATATAACTTCATTACCTTTTTGCCACTGGTTCTGTTTGAACAGTTTCGCTTCTTTCTCAATTTGTATTTCCTGCTGATGGCTTTGTCGCAGTTCTTGCCGGACATACGAATTGGCTATCCCTATACCTATTGGGGACCCTTGGGTTTTGTGCTAATGGTCACCATATGTCGGGAGGCTGTGGATGATTTGCGACGTCATCAGCGGGATCATGAGGTTAACTCGCAGAAGTACAAACGTTTGTCGGCCACCAATGGCAACGGTTATGAGATGGTGCCCAGCTCGAAGCTTAAAGTGGGTGACATTATTATTGTGGAGAAGAATGAACGTGTGCCCTCAGATTTGATATTGTTGAGAACCAGCGATCGAAGTGGTTCGGTTTTTGTACGAACCGATCAACTGGACGGTGAGACTGATTGGAAACCACGTTTAGCGGTGCCGTATACGCAGAAACTTAGTCGAGATTCTGAGTTGCATAGCATTGATGCCAGCTTTTATGTGGAGAAGCCGCAAAATGATATACATAGTTTTATAGCAACTTTCTGCATGACGGATGGCAGTGAGGATACGGGATTGAGTGTGGAGAACACGCTCTGGGCTAATACAGTGGTAGCCGCGGGCACAGCTACGGGAATTGTTATCTATACAGGCTGCGAGACGCGTAGCGTAATGAATAACTCACAGCCACGGTCAAAGGTGGGACTTTTGGACATGGAGATCAATGGATTGACTAAGGTGAGCATATTTTAATTTAATAATAATTTAAGACTAAAATCGTTGTTAATTTAATTTATTGCAGGTTCTCTTCTTTGCCGTTTTGGGTCTTTCGCTGGTGATGATGCTGCTAAAGGGTTTCGGTGGCCCTTGGTATCGTTACATGTTCCGCTTTGTCCTGCTCTTCTCGTACATTATACCCATTAGTTTGCGTGTGAATCTCGATATGGGCAAAGCCTTTTATTCCTGGCAAATGCAAAACGATTCCAATATTCAGGGTACGGTGGTGAGATCAACAACCATACCCGAAGAATTGGGACGAATCTCCTATGTGCTGACCGACAAGACAGGAACATTGACCCAAAATGAAATGGTTTTTAAGAAAATCCATTTGGGTATTGTTTCGCATGATGCGGACACTTTCCATCATATTGGTCAAATCATACAGAAATTATCGGGCACATTGCTGCAACAGGGCAGTGTGTCCAGCTCAAGCAGTGCGGGCGAATCAACCAATGCCAGCAAACCCTTGATGTTTGCCGGCAATCGCATGCGTCGCCCTGAAGGTTGGCGTGAATGGGAAGCGGTGCGAGCCCTGGCTTTGTGTCACAATGTTACTCCGGTGAGCGATGATGAGGATAATCGATCTGTATCCACCGCCTCCACGGTGACAGGCGGCAATAATTCACCCACCAAATCTGTGATAAACATTGAGGCTCCAGGCAGTACAGACACCGAACATCAATATCAGGCCGCCTCCCCGGATGAGATAGCTTTGGTCAAGTGGACCGAACAGGTGGGATTGACCTTAATAGCACGAGATCTCAATACCATGACGCTGCAGGTGAAGACCCCCAGCGAGGACAGTAAGTAGTGGCTACACTTATACCTGTAAATTGGGTCATTAAATCAATCTCTTTATCCTTTATAGACGACATACTCTTGCATTATCAAATCCTGCAGCTATTCCCCTTCACCAGCGAAAGCAAACGTATGGGCATAATTGTTAGAGAAAGCAAATCTGGACAGATTACGTTTTATCTCAAGGGAGCCGATGTTGTCATGTCCACCATAGTTCAATACAATGATTGGTTGAGTGAGGAATCGGGAAATATGGCACGTGAGGGCCTCCGCACTTTGGTGGTGGCCAAAAAGGTTCTAACCGAGGAACAGTATGCGGACTTTGAGATGCGTTACAATGCAGCCCGTTTGAGTATCACAGATCGTGTGGCCAAAGTGGCTGCAGTAACCGAATCGCTGGAACGTGAAATGGAATTGCTTTGCCTAACCGGTGTCGAGGATCGCTTGCAGGAGAATGTGCGTCCCACATTGGAACTGCTGCGCAATGCGGGTGTACGTGTCTGGATGCTAACGGGTGATAAACTGGAAACCGCCTGCTGCATAGCCAAATCGTCACAGTTAATTGGACGCAATCAGGGATTGCATGTCCTACGCTCCGTCAAGACACGCACTGATGCCCATCAAGAGTTGAATCAGTTTAGACGCAAGCAGGGACACGCTTTGGTTATATCCGGTGAATCTTTGGAGGTTTGCCTACAGTATTATCGACCCGAGTTCTTGGAATTGGCCACCGCCTCACCTGCTGTGGTCTGTTGCCGCTGCTCGCCTACACAGAAGGCTCAGGTGGTGGCTCTCATACAGAAGCATACGCGCAAGCGCACCTGCGCTGTGGGTGATGGAGGCAATGATGTCAGTATGATCCAACAGGCAGACGCTGGTGTTGGCATCGAGGGGCGTGAGGGTCGTCAGGCCTCGCTGGCTGGTGATTTTAGCATTCCTCAATTTTCGCACATTGCCAAATTGCTGTTGATCCACGGGCGACGTAGCTATAAACGCTCGGCCGCCCTCTCACAGTTTGTCATCCATCGTGGTCTGATCATTACCACACTCCAGGCGGTATTCTCGGCTGTGTTCTACCTCAGTTCGGTGGCTTTGTATCAGGGCTTTCTCATGGTTGGCTATTCCACCCTGTATACCATGTTTCCGGTGTTCTCCTTGGTGCTGGATCAGGACATTACCTCTGAAACGGCCGTCACGTATCCAGAACTATACAAAGATCTATCCAAGGGTCGGAGTCTGAGCTATAAGACGTTCTTCATTTGGGTATTGATTAGCATATACCAAGGTGGAGTCATAATGTATGGAGCGTTGATCTTGTTTGTCGATGAGTTCATACACATTGTGGCCATCAGTTTTTCGGCTTTGATCATGACCGAGCTGATCATGGTAGCGCTGACTGTACGCACTTGGCATAGGTAAGTTGAGTCATGGGAGTTTAATTTGAAACATTTTTAAGTGCTCCTTCTTTTCCTTAGGTTAATGGTGCTAGCGGAGCTGTTCAGCTTGGCCCTCTATCTCATCTCACTGGCTGTGCTGCATGAGTATTTTGGTGAGCAGCAGAAATCTTTGTTAAATATGGCAACTTGTTCACTTTCGACTGTTTTTCAGATTGGGAGTTCATCTGGTCGTACGACTTCCTCTGGAAAGTTTCACTCATCACGCTGGTCTCCTGTCTGCCCCTGTACATTATCAAATTCTTGCGCAAAAAATGTTCGCCACCTTCCTACCTGAAACTCTCTTAGAACTGGTCCTTCCCGAGTGGCAGCAAGTGAATTAGTTTTGTATTGTACCCAATTGGATTTGATTTATTAATGTTCATTTTACTTTTCACTTGCTTATGCCCTTTTATGTCATAGTTTTGCCCACACCACCCACACTTGTCCCCCACATACACACATACATACGTGATATCTGCAACACTTAACACTCTCGCTTTATGTTATTATGTTTTGTTTAATTTGTAAAATTACACAAAAGTGAAATGGAAACAAAGTGATTACTTAACTATTAAAAAGAAATTTGAAAGAAAAACCACAATTTTCATTTGTAAATGTTCTTTTTTTTTGTATACCTGCGTGTATTTGATTAATATTTAAGTGGCAGTAAACCAAATTATGTTACTAATTATTTAAAAATAATATTACAAATAACATAAATCTATGACTAAAAGAAAAACTGAAATCAATTAAAAAACAAAAACGACAAATAGATTTTGTATTTAAGAATTTAGAAATCGCAAAACATATTTTATTGAATTTGTGAAATAATGACTTATAAATAAATATATATACATAAATAAATATCCAATGATTGGAGTTGCAAATTTTAAGGATGAATAAGCAGAGCTGTAAGTTGGAATTACTATTACCTCGACGATTTTTTACTCTTTAATTACCAGATAAGTACGTTTTTTTTCATTCCCAGCCAATCGAAGTGGTAATGATAATTTCAATTTGCAGCACTAAGCTAAAGATACTGATTTGGAAATGGGGACAGTGGCTCAGGCAATTAATAAGATGCAGATTTCCTAATCTAATGAGTTTTTACAATAAACAATGAAAGGCACTTTTTGGAATTCATAGGAAAATGTCATGGTTTCATTGAGCGGGGTATATTGCTTACGTTATCGTAATCATTGCCAGAGTCACCACTGTAATGGTCTGTGAAGGTTGCGGAGGTTGACGCTTAGATGGTGTGCACATGGGCGGCGATGGACAGGGCTTATCAAGAATATATATACTTCATAAAGTCGGAAATGATTCCTTCCATTCGCCCATCGCACCTTTATAGACACGTATGCTGACGCTTTTCTTGTCTCCAGCAATAGTCTATAAAAATACAAAAAATTTGAAAGAATATTTCTTGGAAGAATGTTGGCAGTTAGCGCGGTTGAAGAGGCTATACCAGACCATCAGTTTGGTTTTCGCAGAGGAAACTATGCGCCGCAACAGGTCCGTCGACTCACAAACCATATTTTAAAAGCATTTGAGAACCTCCAATATTGCTCTGCCGTCTTTCTGGATATAAGACAGGCGTTCGATCGCGTTTGGCACGAGGGCCTACTTTGTAAGCTTAAGTCCCTCCTCCCTCCAGAACAATATCTACTGACTCGCTCGTTTCTCCTAGGGCGCCGTTTTACGGTTGAGCTGAGAGGCGAGCGATCTAGCATCCGTCCGATTCTTGCGGGGGTACCTCAGGGAAGTGTTCTCGGACCGGTACTTTACTATCACTTTATCTGCTACCATCTGTTCACCTCGGATCTACCATATCCAGTATCTCATCGCAACTTCATAGCCACGTATGCTGACGATACCGCTTTTCTTGCCTCCAGCAATAGCATCTACTAAGGTTCAACAATTCCTGGATGGCTTTGGTCGTTGGGCGAACCGCTGGAACATTGTCATTAATCGTTTAAAAAGTCCACATTGCACCTTCGCTAAGAGACGAGGGAAAGTTTTTTGCTCGTGGGCCCCCCTTATTTTAAGCCCCTTGGATTCGAACCCCACAAACGCTCGGGTACCCCTGCTCCGTTGGCTATCTCAAACCTCGTAGGGGGTTCGTGCATCTTTTAAATACTCTAAACTTCACGAGTGGACTTTCGCTGCTCAAGAGGGATCCCGTATTCTGGGGAAACCTGTTCAATACATTCAAGAAACTTGAATCTTCTGATAAGCCGATATCGAGCGCATCGCGGAGTGCCCCTTGGTATAACTCTAGAGATTTTTCAAAAGGGGCAGGCCACGTCAAACCCTTGTTATAACAGTCGAAGATTCGGTTGCTGACCGTGTTCCTGAACCTTGGGAACCCGAGGTTTTGGACCTCGGTTCGCTTAAACATATATGAATATTTATATTTTATTTTTTAAAATAATATTCTATATTTCAATAATTTAATTTTAGTAGTTGCTGGATCAGCGGGTATAGTCAGAGCAATATTTTTTGAGTCCTCCTTTTTTAACTTTCCAAAATTTTAAAACCTGTGAGGAGCCCAAGTATGTATGTTCTCAAGGGCATTTTCTTAATTTTTTCTTTGGTTAATAACAAACTGGAAAAGTTTTGTTTAGTAAAAGGTTTCAGGAAGGGGAAAGAAGTAGAAAAAAACCGATATGAGAAGATAAGAATAAATTTAAAACGAGTAAAATTTTTATGGAGTTATAAATGAGTTCGGAGTAACCGAAAATACACATGCCAAGACAATATTACGGTTAATAAACTTTTAATGTTTTGTTTCTAAAGATATTTTAAAATAATTCCTCGAAATGAAAAGCAAGCGTAATAAAAATCACTTTATAGTATTATGGCGCCGCAAAAAAAATCCTCGCAGCTCTTAAAGAAGTTTTATAATTGGCTGCAGCATTAAATAGATATTTTGAACTACGTTCCACTTAAATGTTTTTAGTGAAGCTCTTTTAAGGAACTCTGAATGCAAGAATCTTTAAAAGTTAGTAAACGTTTGCACATTTTGTAGGTTGAGTTACATCGCGACACACAGTCTAGCTCATGGTTTTTTACAAAGTGTTCGTTCTCTGCTAAAGTCAAACTTTCTTAAAAAAATTGTTAACTACTAAATCTATCGAACTAGAATTATAGGGTCCTCCAGGTAATCTATTGAGGTAACTTGGTCATCGTCCAAAACAAGAAAGTCTCTTGATTCAAATGAGCAACTTTCATCAACATTACATTCTTCATAGTTGCATTCCTTTTCTGCTCTGCAGTTGTCATTTAAAAGTTCTCCTGCTCGAACCATATTCGCTCCATTATCGACGGCGTTAGTATAAATCTGAATGATACAAATCAGACTACAAGGAATTTCTATATTGCAAACCGAACCTAATTTTTCGAAAAAGTGGTCCGGTTCGGGTTCAGGTTCGGGTTCATGGTCTGGTTCGCCGGACCCCAAAGACCCTAACCGAACCGGTTCTAAGGGGTTCAGTTCAGGACCGGTTTGCTGCATTGATCAGAACCGACTGGTGGCCCACACCAATAGACTTGCCTCTGAATTGCCTACAAAGAGGCACAGAAGATGCCTTAACCGACGACATCCCTCTGACCCCAAGAAACCACGGAAGGCGTCCCTCGGGCCAATTCATCAACTTGGCTTAAGTGTCCCCTTGGGACTAACCCCTACCAATATTTGCACCTCAGCCTCCTGCAGCTCACCCCCAGGACCTGTGCTGCGTGTTAATTACTGCCTAAGTCCTGTATAATATTAGTCCTTCTTGTTAACTATTTGTTAATAGATTAAGTTCTATGTACCAACCAAACTGTTCTAAATATGTATCAGCTACGATTCATAGAGCGATATTGGGCAATTGTTAAATGAAATTTAAGGAGGGCGGTAGTGTTGCCGAAAACCTGGATGAGATGAAAACAAACTGAATAAGGGCAAGTAGGAAAGTCACGAAAGCAGCCAAATAAAGGGGATCAAACAAAAAATTTGAGTATTGCAGGCTCGAGGTCAAGTAAAACACACAGATGTGTATGCTGTTTATCCAATATATTTCGGTTGCTCCTCGGCAACCATCTTTAGGGACACTACAAAGCAATTTCCAATTACAATGTAACATTGATTTTATTAAAAAACACAAAGCATTTTTAACATACTGTGTTTTACACGTCTGTTCTGTTCGGCGTGGAGTACTGACTTATTGGTTGGTCACAGTTTTCCGTGTCCGTTTTGTAGTTAAGTATCTTGTCAGTGTGTGTGTCTATAATATATAACATCTCTAGAGTGAAGCGTTTGCTGTAGTGGTTTTCTTGTTGTAGGATGTTGTTGCTTCGAAGTTCGGCGAGTGTCCACTCTCCATACAGTGTGTCTCAAGCGCCGTTTTTTGTATGGTTTGATGTCTGAGTTTGTAGTCTGATTTATTGTTGAGCTATTCTTGTTCTAAGTTTTGATTTTGTTGTACCAATGTAGAATTTGTTGCAACTGTTTTCTGCAATACTTAAATTCTACGATTTAGAATGGTCGCTAACTATCAACAATATTTTATTTATTTATAATGTTTATGAATCTATATTTAATATGTGATAAGAAAAATTCTTTTAATTATTGATTTCTTACCCGTTGGTTGGCCGCTCATCTTCTCTTATTTGTCAATACCCTGTGCATTATATATTTACAATCGTCCAGTGATGAAAAAACAACAATTAAGTCGTGTTTTTTGTTTGTTTTACATTTCTTTATTTACCGCCATTGTTTTTATTATTTTTTTTTGTATTTTATTTACTGTTTTTCTTGTTTGGGTTTAAGACTAATTCACAATGCTTTTTTATTTCATTTTGGTTTGCCAAATACATAATAATAGTTAATTGTATTTATATTATGGGTTTGTTTTCTTTTTGGGTTTTTGGTAATAATACATATATTTGCTAAGCTTATTTTAAAATGCTTGCCATTCATTTGCGTTTACATTTTGTTCTGGTATAAGTTGTTCATTTTGCTCTAACATATTTTTTGGTATTTATGTTCCTTTTCTTTGTCGATTTAGTTCAAACAAAGTGGAAAATTTTGAACAGTTTTTGTTTTGCTAAATGCGCAGAAATACTTTTGAAGTAAACTATTTGTTTTCCTTTAGTTTCTAATTTTTTGTTTTAGGAGTTTTACTTACTGGAATTTTCACTGTTTTAACGCATGCATTTAAATTGAGTTTCTGTTTATTTTGGTTTGTTAAATTTTTGTATTTGGTGTGCAGTTTTGTTAAATAACATTTTGATTTAATACATTTTGGTTTGACTTTATTTTGAGCAGTTCATAGGATTTATTTGGAATATATTGAGCCCAACCCTCTGGTAATACTTTTATTTTGCATTTGGTATAAAAGTTTCCGTCCAACATTTCTAGTTTCTTAAAGCTTTGCCATTTTTTTGTTGTTGTTGTTATTTTTCATTACAAACATTCATGTGACACGCCAGTGTATAGCAGTTATATATATGTATGTATATATTAGATATATGTTGACATTTTTGTGTTATTTTTTGTTCTTCACTAATTTACTAAAAATCTACAAAATATAATTTTTATTTTTGCTAAATATATTTTGCTTTTATATATGTATTATTAATGATTGTTTAACATTTATACATGGTTTATTTTGTGTGTATTGTTTTTTTTTTATGGTTCTTGATGAGGTCAACTTTGATTTGTTTTGAATTTTTTTATAATGGTTGTTTTTTTTTTGGTAGAATATTGTTTTAAGGTTTCAAATTGTTGATATGTGCTTACTATTTAATTAATGTGGTTTATTTAATTTTTACATTTTTCCCGAAGTGGTATTCATATTTATTTGATCAGGCACTCTTGCAAATGATTAAATTTATGTTGCCAAAAGAAATTTTTAGATATTCAACAGCATAAGGATCTTAGGTCGGTAGGAGATCTATTGCCTTGTCGTGGAGTTATGAAAGAAATGAAAAGTAAGAAAATATGTCCGGAAAAATATTTCATCATAAAATTAGGGATGTTAGAGATTGAAGAGGAATTGTACAACAATTAAATTTTAAACAACGAAATTGCTAACATTTAATACAAAGCTCAAAACTACGGATAACCAACAATGTTTTAATTTATAAGCCAAATTTAAATACAATTTGAATCCACATTATATTCTTGCATTAAGCATAAATCAATTTTAAAATTAAAAACTTAATAATGAAAATAAATAATATCATCAGTTCTGTTAAAGGAACATTTATTTCATCAAGTTTAAGGGTTTTTTTAATCCAAAGTCCTCAAAGAGAATTTTGTTTGAGAAATTCTGTACTAAGTCAGCTTTCAAGAGATTTTAACGATCTCAGTACGGATTTTTCAAATCTGAGAACAAAAATCCCATTTCAAGTTCGAGTTTATAAAGGGTGATTTTTTAGATATTATCTTTTTGCCAAAACTGGTTTAAACAGCTCACGCACGTTTCGTGTTTTGTTTCACTGTCAAACATCTTCAGTTTGGTCTATAATTTAACCATGAATCGTCTTACAAACGAACAACGCTTGCAAATTATTGAATTTTATTATCAAAATGCGTGCTCTGTTAAGAAAGTTCATCGCGCGCTTCTTCCATTTTACGGTCAGTTTAATCGACCCACTGAAGCGGCTATTCGGGCTATTGTGACTAAATTTCGCACCAAATTTACATTGTTGGACATTAAACCACCAACACGCTTACGTAGAGTGCGAACTGCAGAAAATATCGCAGCTGTATCGGCCAGTGTTAATGATGACCATCAATTATCGATTCGTCGCCGTTCGCAGCAATTGGGCCTCTGTTACTCAACAACGTGGAAAATTTTGCGGAAGGATTTAGGTGTGAAGCCTTTCAAAATACAGCTGGTGCAAGAATTGAAGCCGAACGACCTACCGCAACGTAGAATTTTTGGTGAATGGGCTCTTGGAAAGTTGGCCAAAGATCCACTTTTTTACCGAAAAATTGTGTTCAGCGACGAAGCTCATTTTTGGCTCAATGGGTACGTAAATAGGCAGAATTGTCGATTTTGGAGTGAATATCAGCCAGAAGCATTGCAAGAGCTACCAATGCATCCAGAAAAAGTCACAGTTTGGTGCGGTTTATGGGCTGGTGGCATCATTGGACCGTACTTCTTCAAAGATGATGCGAATCGTAACGTAACTGTGAATGGTGAGCGCTACCGTGAGATGATATCCAATTTTTTTTTGCCCAAAATGCAAGAGCTTGACTTGCATGACATGTGGTTTCAACAAGACGGTGCCACATGCCACACAGCACGCGCAACAATGGACTTATTGAGAGGCGAGTTCGGTGAACATTTTATTTCACGTTCAGGACCGGTCAATTGGCCGCCTAGATCGTGCGATTTAACGCCTTTAGACTATTTTTTGTGGGGCTATGTTAAAGCTCATGTCTATACAGACAAGCCCGCTTCAATTGACGCATTGGAAGACAACATTGAAGCATTTATTCGTGAGATACCGGCCGAAATGTTGGAAAAGAGTATGCCAAAATTGGACTAAGCGGATGGACCATTTGAGGCGCAGTCACGGTCAACATTTGCATGAAATAATCTTCAAACATTAAATTATATGGACCGTACTATCGATTTAATATTTTTAATTTTATGTTTTTTTAAATTTCCTATGCATTCTTTAAGAAAAAAAAATAAATTCTTCATGTTTTTAACATTTTTATTATATTCTTCAATGCGTTATTCGTGTGGAGCGAGTTATATTTTTCCTCATTATCTTCCATCCACAAAATTGGTGTCCATGTGGCTACGAAATTGGCTTTAAACCCAAGGTTTTGGTTCGAGCAATTTGGGTATAAAAAAAAATTTGTTAGGTCGATGAGATTTTGATTTATTTAAACCGTGCCGTCCGTTTCCGGCGCGTTCAATCACAGCTTGAGCTTAGCGATGTCGCTTGTGCGTGTAAGTGTGCGTATGAGTCCCCATCTTGTTTAAACCCTTCTTGAAGTACTTAACATAAACAGCGGTCAAATTCAAGTATTTCATACTTAAGCCTTTCAATTCGGAACTTGACAGCCCTCAAAGTATAAAACTACGAAAACAACGAGACCCACCAAAAAAATATCAAAGTTATCAAGACCAACAACTATTTCTTCAATTCAGTAATTTTAGAAAAACGATGCAAAACGGGAGAAAAAGTGTCACAACGCTCAAACATGTATGGAAATATATTGATATCTAAATTTATAAAGCTGCCTTTACACTTGTCATATATTTCTAAAGAGACCCTCTGAAGATAGTGTAAGCGCAACGCAAACAACTCTAAATATCTCGAAAATTTAGCCTTCTTTGATGTAATTTGAGAAGACTTTTCTCTTTACAGAATTTTGAGGGAATTTTGACAACCGACTATTTACGGATAGATGATAAGTGTAAAGGCTGCTTAAGGATTTACTGGTATTGATTCAAAACCTTGGGTTCATTGGTCTTAGGATTGGTCTTAGCTCTCCAAGGGGTTCACAACTCAGGAACCGACCCTTGTTTACTTAGCTTACAGGGATGTTTTGGATATATACCAAACGTTCTAGATTTATAATTTTATATTCCGAACCTAACCCGAATCGGACCCCTTCTGGTTTTGTTTTTCATTGTGGGCTTATAAATTTCTTTAGAAGACATCAGAAAGTTAATCTGGTGAAAGCTATATAACAGTAATCGTATGACGAGAGCAGCGGTGGGCACACCGTTGCTCCCATTGCTCGGAGATTTATTTTACGGCAACTGGCGTCAAATAGACGCATATAAATTTCCGTCACAATCGGTGTGCGCGATCGAGACTCGCTGATAAGGCTTGTTTATTTCTGTTGTGGTTGTTTGACTGCTTTCAAACTAAACTATGATACTATTCTAGTATCATGAGCGAATCACAATCGCAAATTCTCAATATTGCTTTTAAGAATGCAAAAGGATTTTTTGAAATTCGAAAAGCTTTAGAAAATATTTCCTTTTTCGTCGACCAATGTGTTTGATAAAACAAGCAATTTTAAATTACTTCAAACTTTAAACGCATTTATACCGAAACAACGTTTTTCGAACTAGCGGCCATGATATCTCCAGTTACACTGAACCTATTTTGATGATTTAAAGCAGGGGCGCCCTTGCCCATTACGCAAGACACGCATGTGTTGTTGTGGTACACAAAGGAATAGATTGCGCGTATAGGTTTAGCGCACGCCATAAGCCTTCATAAAGCAAAAACAAAATGATATGCGTGCTCTGCGTTTTGTTGTTGCCGCGTTCAGACCTGCAACAACAACATCATATGTTGTTCTCTCTCTCTCCGATGTCTCCCGCAAACTCGAACGCAACAACAAACGCTTTTCGCTATCGAGGCAGATCTGCGTAGCAACGACCACTCACACACAAGCAAGAAACGGTTTTTTTATTTTTGTATGAAATCGACGCAGAATTGTACCATGTGACATTATAATTTTAAAATTTTTTTACTATTTTATTTGTTAGACTAAACTATAAATAAGGGACCGAAATCGAATTTTCATTTTTCAATGGCCGCCATTTTGTCAAAAAAAATCACAAAATTTTTTTCGAGGTTCAGACCAGAATGACATCTATACTGATTATAACCCCGTTTTTAGTTTTCATTTCATACAACCTGGAGACGTGGAATCATGGCCGCCAGCACTATACCTGTTTTTTGGGCACCCACTTTGACGGCCGAAGAACTTTTTGAACAGCCTCGTACGAAGCTTTGTTATTTGTTTGTAACATAATACAAAAAACAGAGTTGGTAAAACTCTTTGCGTTTTCAGATAAGATTTTTTGTAAAAAAGGTCGACATGGAGAATACCCCCTTAAAACATTTGAACTTTTACTAAAACCGTTCTATAATTTTACCAATATTTTTTAAAGATTTCCTAAGTTTTAATAATAATTTGAAATAAATTTTCACAAGTTTCTAAGTTTACAAAAGGGAAAAATTTGGCCAAATTTTGATGAAAATTTGTTTAAATAGCCATTATTTCAGAAAAGTTCTCCAATCTCCACCAAAAATTGGGCATATTATTTACTATGTGAACTTAGCTTAAGATATATATTTGAAAAATAGCACAAATATCTAAAAAAATCTCAAACTTGTTAGAAATTAATTTAATTTTGAAATTCTTCCCAAAATTTTTGATGGAGAAAAGTTTCTTGGAAAAGTAGCAATTTTAAAATATTTTATCATGACTTTTATATATGTAGACCTCCGACTCTCTTTGTATAGAAGCTTTATTTATATGTACAAATGGGGAAAAGTAAAAGTTCTAAGGATGGACAGCTCTGACAAATTTCTGCAACTATATCATTTAGTATTTTTTTTTATGAATTTGCAAGAGTACTTCCGCTTCGGCTTAGCCGAAATTTTCATGATCCTCCGGTTTTTTTCTTTCTTTGTTGTGTTTTTTTTTTATAATATTCAGTCTATATAAACATACATTTATACATTTTCATTTAGGCGAAATGCTTGAAAATCAAACAAATTAAATGGAAACATGAAGCACATTTTCAGTTCTGCTAAAACCTCAACCAAAATTGGTTAAACTTTTCTAAAAAAAAAAAATCCAAAAATCCACTTTGAACAATGTTGAAACAATAATTTAGATGAAGATTTTATGTAAATCTATCAAAAATTAATTGTTAATTTACTTTTTACTTAGGGGTATTCATTTGGTTTTTGCTTTTTTGCTTGTTAACACATTCCTCTTGACGAGTTTTATTCATTGCATTTGATTTTGTATTGTTGTAATTGGAGTATATATATGTGTTCATGATTTGAGTTCTGTGTTGTTCAACGGTTTCAATATTTTGCATTTGAATATAGTTAGAATTTGTGTTCAACATATATGAAAAACAACTATTTACATACACATAAATATACATATAAGTAATTACTCTAATTTGCATGGGAATACGTAAGTGTACTCGAACTATGTGGGGGGTATATTGTGTTTAGGGTCTGCAGGTCAGTTTACTGTTTGGTACAAGGTATGCATTTGTGTTTTAACATTTTTTCGTTTGTTTATTTTGAGCAAAAAGTATTCTTCATAAATAGATTAAACATCATTGGTTTTTTTTATGTAGTTATTTTTTTTTTTAATACTAAGTCTAATGCTGTGGTTTTATTCAAATGTAAATTTTTGATGTGAAACTTAAGGTAAATTTGAGTTTAATGTTGCGGCAACAAAGTTGCATAAACAAAGTTGAAGCTAACAGATTTGTAGGACTCTGTTAGGGCAGTCGTGAAATTTTAACATTGCACGGGTCCGAGCTTACTGAGTATTATTAAAAATGAATTGTTAAGACCTTCTGAGCCCTGTTAACATTTCAACTGGAAACAGCTTTGCATACCGATACTTTCTAAAATCGCACTGGAAGCTAGAAATCAGGAATGCAAACCGATTTCGAACTAAATAAAAATATACAGACTCCCTGAGGAAGGCAATATAATTGCCGAAACGCGTAGAAGAAAACTTAAGCCAAAACGTGTTTTGACTGCAGGAAGGGAAGACGGTCGAATAAAACCCCAATCTACACCACAATTATACAACGATAAACGGCCAAAAAACAAAATCCACACATAAACTGAATTAAACAGTAAACGAGGCGCTAAGGTCCATTTGGAATGGATAGTTTTTTCCTTTCCTTTTTATCCTTTGGACTGAATCTAACATAAAATGGATATTATTAGTAAGAAGGATTACGTCCAAATGGATACTGAAATTATCCAATGGATCATCAACAAATATCATTTATTTTCTGTGTATTTACATATATTTAGTATACCGAACCGCAAACCAAACTGAACATTGAAAATGCTGAGCCAAACCGAAAACCACAAAGCAAATCGGGTCGTTTTAGTTCACTGTCGATTTTGGAGGAGCTGGGTTTCGTAAAGTGAAAACCTTATGATTTAAAAAAAAAAAAAAAATTAAAAAAAAGAATTTAATTTTATTTTATTTAAAAAAAAAAAAAAAAAAAATATTTAAAAAAATTTAAAAAAAAAAAAAAAAAAAAAAAAAAAAAAAATAAAAAAAAAAAAAAAAAGTTTTTAAAAAATATTTATTTTGTTATTTATCTAGAGCGACAAGTCGCTCTCCCACTTAGGCCACTTTGGGCCCATTGCGATGCCATATTTATTCCCTGTTAACCCTTTTTAGTACTGAGGGGGGTCCTCGTTACTGAACCATTGTGTGGACAGAATAAATTTGAGTAGAGCTGGGATCTCTAGCCCGGATGTCTCCGAGAGGTTGAGTAGCAGAGGTTGACCAAGTGTCCTGAGTCTCCTTCTACTCAAGGCGGGGCAATGGCACAGAAGGTGTTGTACCGATTCCTCCTCTTCTTCGTGTCCACAACTTCTGCAGAAGTCATGGTAAGTGACGCCTAGGCGTGCTGCGTGTCTGCCAATAAGACAGTGACCCGTGAGGGTCCCCACCAGAAGTGATACGTGATCCCTTCTGTGACGTAAAAGTGTGTTAGTACGTTTTTGATCGAATGTTGGCCACGTAAGCCTCGCTACTGCACAGGAAGAAAGGTTTTTCCACCGATTCGTAGCGAGACGAAGTGTTTCAGCTTTAGTGTGAAGCTTGTATGTTGCCATAGGCATCCCTATCGTGCTCCTCTCTGAAAGGAGCTCGATGGTGGTTCCTATTCTGGCCAGTTTGTCCGCAGACTCGTTACCTTCTATGTTGCGGTGTCCAGGTACCCATATAAGGTGTATACTAAAATGTCGTGCGATCTCGTTGAGAGATAATCGACATTTAGTAAGTGTTTTAGCATTGTTTGTATGAGAGTCAAGTGCTTTGAGGGCGGCTTGACTGTCAGAGTATATGAATACATTTCCTTCCTTGACCGTGAGTGTGCTAAGGTAGGTGGCAGCTTCCTGGATGGCTACCACCTCTGCTTGGTACACACTACAGTGGTCAGGAAGGCGGAACGATAAGTTCAAATCTAGGTTGGGAGAGAAAACTCCCCCTCCTACTTTTTCGTCGAGCTTAGAGCCATCAGTGTAGATGTTAATGGCGTTAGCTCTGCTGTGGGGCAGGTTGTCCCAATCGTTTCGGCTTGGGATATAGACGTCGTAAAATTTGTCGAACGTCGTTTGTGGTATACAGTAGTCTGTACTTAATGGTATACCCGTTTGGTCTTCGAGTATGGTAGCGTGTCCCGAATTGCCCTTGTTCCAGGTATCGGATTCTCGTAGTCTTAAGGCTGTTGTGGTAGCCATTTGCTTAGCTACGAGGTCTAGTGTAACAGTACTGTTACGGCATGGAGAGTTATATACTGTTTTGAGACATCTTAATCTTCTGTTAGTGCCAGCGGATTCCCAAAACGCCAGGTCTATATTTCTCCATTCAGGAGTTAAAATCAGGGATGTTCTGAACTAAAACTAGCCGCTAGTTAAAAAATTCGTAAGCCGTAGGAGAAAATAACTAGATTCCCGCAGCAAAATGTACCTTAACTTAAGGAAATAGCACTCATCGTCACAATAGTACGAGATTTTATACATAAAAATTTGTTTTTGTCGACTTTAAATTATATTGTGGCGTTTGTGGCGCAACTACTTCGCTGAAAGCCTGGGTTCGATTCCTATATTCGAAACATTTAATGCTTAAGACACAAGATTTATGGTGTCACTTTTACAGCTACTAGTTTTAGCTGTAAAGAACGTAGTTATTAGAAAGTTTCTTAAATTATGCAGTTCGGTATTTCTCAATCTCTTGCAATATTATAAAAACAAGCAAGCAATGAGATTTATAGAAGCCTATTGGGCTATTGTTGTTATTCAATTCTCTTAGAAATTTTAAAGTTATTGAAATGTTTTTAGATTTTCATTCCTTAATTTTGAGCTTACTCTAAAAATTATTTTATAAACTCAGCCGTTGGTTTAAGACCTGTGAAAAGAACACTTTGCTCCCAAACGGTTTGCATCCCTGCACAGAAAAAAAAAAATTTTTGTTGATGATCCATTAGATAATTTTGGTATCCATTTGGACTGAAGAGTTAAAATACCAAAAAAGGATATTATTAAAAAATGTATATTTAATGTTAGATTGATCTTAGGTTTTTATCCAATGTATCTGAAAATCATCCAAAGGAACCTATGGGATACCATTTTTTCTGTAATGAAAAATAATACATTTTTGCAGCGCATAAATGGAATATGCCATAATTATTTTCATGTTATTTTTATAGTTACAACATTTATTGACGGCAATCACTTAGTCAGAGTTTGGCTATTAAAATTTATATTAAAACTGAGCAAAGTGCGAGAAAACACTTACTTGGTGCATTTAGTTTTTAAAAAGTCAAAGTCTGAAGACTTGACAGATTTTTTAAATAGCTGAAATCTATTTTGAAATTTTCGAAAAAGTTCAGTCTGGCAGGTATTTTGTTTTTTTTTTTTTTTTTGACTATACAACGGGAAAGTTGATAGAAACTAACCTGGGTATGGGCCTGTATCTAATGTTTAAGCAACAAAGTTTCATCAACATTGTGTAGCAATAAAGTTGCCTCAACAATATTTTAACCTTCAATGTTTCAGCAACAATGAACAAAAAAATGTAATCAATAAATTTAATTAAAAATGTTTCACATCAAGTCCCGTGGGTATCAATTCCACCCACCAAGTATATCAAGTTTTTCCTTTCTCTTATTCTCTTGTTAGCAGCATTTGTGTGCTCGCTTGAAAGTATTCTTGTTTTTACTATTATCTACGTACTAAGCAAATAAATTTTAAATTTTGTCTTACAACTACATGTTTTACTGCCAATTTTTGTTTGTAATTATAAAGCTCCAAGCTCAGTGGACTTGGGTTTGTTGTACACCTGCACCGATATATAAAATTTGTCTATGGATGGGTCAAATTATAGAATTTTGTATATAAAAACACGATACAACTTAAAACTAAATGAAAGTGTTACAGCTTTTAGGCAATGTGTTATTTAGCCAGAACAATATCCATATATATATATCTATATATTGAACACAATTTTGCTGCATTAAAATTATATTGTAATTAATTGTATAATTTGCATTTACAGGTGAGGCTGTGTTTCTTTTTTTTTTTTAACTAAATACATGTCGAGTTTTGTTTTGCAGTTGTAACATACTTACAAATGTTCAACTTAGTCCATTAAAAACGATAAAAATGTTGAAAAAATTTAGGGATATTTCCAAAGTAGCGATAAGCTTAAGAAAAATGTTAGTTCTTAAAGAACCTAATTAAAATTTCATGTATACTTTGCGGTTTCTTAATAATAATTTTGCCTATCAAATAAAACCTGGAATCCTGGAACCGGACCATGAACCGAACTTTTTGAATTCAAGCTGTTTCTAGTGGATCGGATCAGCAAAAACCATTGGCGTTTTAAAATCATATTTTTTATTAGCATATAAATTTTAAATCATTGCATTGTCTACTGAAGGGTGCGACTTGGAATTAATGTTTATTCCACAAAAATAATGCCAAGAAAGGCTCAATTTAAACCGAATTGCTTAAATCTAACGAAAATACTGGCATAAGTGATTCAACGATCTAAGCAGCTCTGAAACGTAGGTTCGAACTAATAACTTAGGATCAATTAGAATTTGCGACGGGAACTGCAGTCTTGATTTGAAGACCTTACTTATATTTCCTACATTTCGGTACGTTGCAAAAAGTAATCTACAGTAAATTCTATGAAAATTTGCTGAAGAAAGACGAGCCAGCGATTTTGATCGTGAAAACTTTTTTTTCCTTCCTTTTTAAAAAGTTTTAAATTTTAAAGCTTTTATTAAAATGATTTTATGTAAGTGAATTTTAAATAATGACAAAATTCCCTTTCAAACATGTTCAAATTCGTAATCAATCAACGAAACTCAGCGTTGAGTAAAATCAGCTTTATACTGACAAATGCATTGAGCGATTGAGTGTAGGTCGGCTGATCGAACATATTTTGTGTTTACTTAAATCAGAGAATAAAACTCAGCGTTGAATAAAACGCATCGCATGGTGAAGTGAGAGTCGGCTGATTAAACATGTTTTTGCAAGTAAGTCGGCTTTCTTGGTCACCAACACAAGCACATTTTTCTCTTCTCTTCATTTGGCTGTTCTTGCCTTTTCATAGCCAGCCAAATGGAGAAGACCGAAAAGTGTGGTTGTGTTGGTGAACAAGAGAGCTCTTTCCAGACTACAGCCGTTTTACTTGCAATTCAGTATAAGTTCGGCTCCCGTTTGCATAAAAAACCAGACTGACTTCGGCTCCTGGTAGCTATGGCTGGACGCCTCTGCCCTAGCACGCTCTCCTTTAGGGTTAATTTTATCGATAAATTTTATCGATATTAATAAAAGTTGGACGATAAAGGGTTATTTCGATATGATATTTTGTACGCCGATATAGGCGATTATCGATATTTTCATAAACGATATATCAGCCAAAATTACTATGGTAATAGGTGCAAATTATATGGCAAGCCTCAAAAACATCTGGTAATACAATTTAAAATCGCTTTTAAGAACTAATCATACACGTATGGATGCTGCAGTACGCTGCAAAATAAGGTGTCACTGTTGGAATATATTGAAGATATCGACATGATCCCAATAGCTTATTGGAGAGCTAATGCGGATGAGTTGTTCATGCTTTCTGAAATTGCATTTCGATACTTAATTGCTCCCGAAAGTTCAGTACCATCAGAACCGAAAGCATTCGCAGCAGAATAACTGTGGAACACATTTAGCAGCGGGTTTCTTAAATTCTTAGTCAAATCCCTATTGGTAGTTTTTGGAGGCAGAATCTGTGAATCTTTAAGGCCTATACTGTGGGCACAATACAACACATGAAAAATAAAACACTTTTGAACGACTTTGAAATCAGAACAATTTTTAACAGAAGCCTTACTTACAAAAAAATTGCTCCTAACTAAAGTTTTATTTCATAGAGTACAGGCTTTTAAGGTTTAAAGAAAAACAAACTTCCACTATTAATTAACTTTAAAAAATGTACAGTGTAGTGTCAGAAAACTAAGTCATTTAAATCTTAAAGTTATCCTCTTGAAAAGATAAGATATTACGACCACCAGAAATGGTCATTAGTAGATTTATGGTGAAGACGTTCCTCAAAAACATTTCCGTTTTCTTAAGCTTTAGAAAATAATGAAATATCGATGTTTTTTGGACGCGATATATAAATATCGACATTGAAAATTTTGTTTTTGATACTATCGATATTGATATTTTGAAAAGTATCGACAACCATACTCTTCTTTGCCAATCAAAAATCATACGATGTGTTTCTCGCGAAATTCACTAATTACATAGCTCAGGAAATCCCTCGCATGGTCGCCATTCAGTACGGGCCTCGAAATTCGCTTCGACAATAAACATGGACCTAACTCGTTTTCTTGGAAACGGTGATAAATTGTGAGGGGTCAGAAATTATGAAACTTGTTTGTAATTGTCAGAGGTACCTACGAAAATTGAGCCAAAATTAAAAAAAAAAAAAAAAAAAAAACAAAAAAAAAAAATAAAATATAAAAATCAGCTGCGAACGGATCATCGCAAATGAAGTTTATTTGGATGTTGGTGAACGTTTTGCATTCGATCCAAGAAGTTCTCTGATGTCCACTACCAGTCATATATATATTTTAATGTATATTTCTAAGTTTATTTTCATATTCAAAATCGCGGGCTCTATGGTAATTGCCGATCAATGGTACCTATGATACATACGGTATCTTCTTTTTAATTCTTCGTCAAGAACTTTTTTTCTTGATTTTTTGGTTTATCAAAACAAAAATCTTATACGATTTATAAAAGCTGGCGATAATTAGGGGAATTAAAAGAATATAAATCTTGAACAATTTTTGTCTAAAAAATTAATAAATGGATCAATTGTTTGATTTTTGGGAAAAACCTGTATTTCGCTCTTGACACCGACTTGTGCCAAGAGAGCAAACAGCTTCTCAGCCGCTTCGCTCTTCTTGACAAACCCTGTTTAACGGAGTCGGAAAACGGGGAAGCGTCTCTTAGGCAGGGACGGCCAAATGAGAGGATACAAAAATGTGCTTGTGTTGGCGAGCACACAAGGCTTTAGCTGATTTACTTGCGTTTCGATACTTCGGCCACCGGTAGCTATGGGTTGGCCGGCCCTGCTCTTAAGCTACAAAGCAGACTCTCCCTTTAAGCTCGCTTCATAGCGATTCTTTCTCCCTCTTTCTGCTTGCAAATTGTTTCTTCATTATTGTATACTCCTTAGGCGGAATGGTGTCGTTTGGAAACTAACGGTTAACCCTCTCATTCATTATAAAAGTATTGAATATTTTCAAAGCTTACAACTTGTTTAGGAAATATCCCCTTATACATTTTTAAATCACACAATTTTAGGCAGAGTCCCCAAAAAAAGAAAGCCCGAATTTGTCTACACTTACAAAATTACGAAACTACTTGTACAGCTATCAAGCCAATTAATACTGATCTGATCTGATCTTATTGTTGGGAACTGGAAATTCGCATTTAAATCTACTAAAACTAACCATTGTGCTATTGAGCTGTCAACGCGGTTGCCAAATGACGTTGCTCTTCGGTAATGGCATGACGCGTCGCCTCGCATTGCGCACAATGCTTCTCCAGAAATTTCATGGACAAGTGGAACGTATACCGGTGCCGGGTGCAACGCCTTTACATTTTATACTCAACAATCTTGTTGGGATTGAGGAACTGCTCCCGCTGTGAGGCATCCAAATGTGCCACGGTGCGAGTCAAGGCTGAGCCAGTGGTCTTGTGCTTGCCCTCGCTGCCGCCTCCGCTGCTACTACTGCGGACCGCCTCTGGACCCATGGCCTGATAGACTCCTTCGGCGCTTATGACGCCCACATTTACGCCCGCTACCACGGGCTGCTGGTTATAGCCGGAATACTGAGGCGGTAGCTGGTAATTGGCTGGCGGTTGCTGCTGCTGCTGCTGCTGTTGACGTGGCTGCTCTGTGTGTGTAATGGGATATTGCTGCTGATGGGCATAATCCTGGCTACTACCGCCGCCACCCACAGCAGCTGTAGCGGCACCAACCGAACCACCACCACTGCAAAAACCACCGCCGCCACCTCCCATGCGGGATCCAGAGTCATCGTTAAGTCCTTCGCCCAGTTCACCGTCGCGATTGTGTCGACCGCGTATACAAAGCTTGGTGAAGAGCCAGACCCTACCACGGTACAGTAGATAACAGCAAAAGTGCACAAAGAAGGTGAAAATGATGGCACAGGCTGTCACAATAATGGCCTTGCCCGGCTTGGTCCAGTCCATCATGGGATAGATGGCAGTTTGATTTTTTCTAAAAAAAAAAAAATAAAATATTTAAGTTTAACTTTTGGGGCGGGGTTTCCTTACCTGTCTGTGCCGCCGGCCAAGAAATAAATCCCGGTGAATATGGCATAGGCCAATCCTATGCCGGTGGTGAAATAGGCATGAGTCATCTTAATGGGATGACCCACAATGGCCAAATCAATTAGCATTATTATCGAATTCAGCACATGCACCATTATGTTCAACGTATCAATTTTGTGGATATCTGCAAGTGGAAAACAACAATGAATATACATCCGAAAAATAGTCAAGAATTTTGTACTCAGATCAGGTACAAACGGTGCCAATTTTCATTTAGATTAAAAATAGCTATATAGTCAGTTGAAAACAGACAACTTTGTGAGTTTCGACGGTATTTTGCCTAATCCATCAAACTCCATCACCGAAATCAGGAGGACGCTTGCTAAATGCTAAGGAGAATTTTCCAAAAATTGTTAAGAAATATTTAATTGTATTATACTTTATGGTTAAAGAATGAAGATGCATGACATGTCAACTGCGAATTCAAACATCCAACCATCACAACACACTAGAGAGCAAGGAATATTCCTGGCAGTGAACCTTTCTGGATGAACTTGCACCAACAAGGGCCAGAATGAGTGAGTATTACAAAACCAACATGCGTGGTTTTTTACCTTCACGCCGGTACGGTATTTTGTCATACCGATAATTTTTCTCACCTTATATTTTCGGTTTGAAATGCGATTTTAAGCGAAAAAAGAAATTTTTATAAAACCAATAAATGGTAAACAATATATTAACTACTATATATCACTCTTTTTTTATATATTTTATTTTTTTAATGGTGGGGGGTGGGGGTACCTTAAAAAAAATACCCCTATAATATAATATTTAAACAAAAAATATATATTAAAAAAAATTTTTGGTTCCAAACAGTGATTACAGCTCTTGACTCACTTAATGGCTTGTTTATCACTTTATTGGCTTTTAACTAAAATTGATCAGATAAATACAAACTCTGGAGCTACAGAGTACGTTATTGTCGAGCTTCACCTGTTTTTTGGGAAAATATAAATTATAAATATTTTAAGTCGATTTGCGCGGACTACAAATTCATTGTAAACCCATGGTTTCTTGATGAAATTTTCTTAGAATTGACCGTAGATTTCGTTTTTGCTATACGCTTTGTGTGAAAAAAATCGACTCCCCCTAATGTACAGTTTAGTTTTAGTAAACTAAGTTATCCTGTTGGAAAGATAATATAGTCACGGTTTAACTAATAAAACATCGATATATCGAGGTTATTTGAATGCGATGAGGTTAAATAACGGTATTAAAAATTTTGATTTTCATATTTTGCAAATTTTTTTTGGTGATATTTGCAAAAACGAGACCCCTGCAAATGTTATTAAATACGCTAGCATTAAAATCAAAAATTTTTCTAGCTAAAACCCATTTTCCGACCGATTGTTCCTATGGCAGCTATAAGATATAGACATCCGACTTTGACCAAATTTTGAGTCTGTTTGAAAACATGCAAAATCAGTATTGGCCGAGTTTGGGGACACTAACATGAATACGAAAAAACAGCTTTTTCTCATAGACCCATTTTCCGACAAGATTTTTCACGTTCAGTCATCCGGTTTGAACATTCATTTTCCCAAATATTGCTTCAGGCAACACTAAGCATTAATTCCTGATTTTATGAAGCTTCTAGGATAGTACACATATCAATGCAACTGAGAAAAATCAAACACACCATTTAAGTTTTGCCAATGCTGTCGAAATTGGCCTTCAACGTGAAATTTTACTTGATTTATAGCAATTTTATCAAAACCATTTGCTACAAGCCATTCTATATGTCGGACATTTAGTGGCGCCATATCATCATATAGTTCAACCACATGGACTAATTATGGTCATTTTTGGCAATTTTGTCAGGACCGCAGGCAAAGTTACAGCCTGTTAATGCGAAAATCAAGATTTTTTTAAATTTATGGGAGGAGAACTAGATTTCCACCCCAAATGTTTATGGGAGTTTTAAAAAAGGCAACTTGATATAGCATTAGCTTAACAAAATATTTAATGAAATGTAAAATAACAAAATTTATGGAATGCTACGTTAATGTTTAGGGACAGTAAAACTATGGAAAGACGTTTCCAAGCTTGGTGTGACCAAGTGGAGAGCATTAATTGCAGAGGTCAAGACCATCACACAGTTGTGACGGCCAATAAAGACGAAGAAGACGAATTGGATTGGTGCGGCGGGCTTGGTACCCACCACTGTGAAAAGAAGTTCACGCCCGCAAACAATTAAAGGACCACGATTTGAGGATATGGACCTAAACAGGGAAGCTTCTGATATCCTGTTAGTGAATGTCCTCGAGAGATATTCTTACTATTACTATCAGAAGTATTACTCTTGCAAACTGATGTTTCTACGGGCTCAGTAGGGAGTTAAAGAGCAGAGCCGTCTCTCAAAACAAAAATTGCATTATAACAGTCGCTTATCATCCAAGACCTACAATATAGCTCAGAAGTATGGACATTAACAGCAGCGGATGAGGCAGCTATAAAACATACATCGGCGCATAAAACAGTAGCGAATGCGCTGGAAAGGACATGCTACCAGTATGGATGAACAAGCTTCAGTAAAACATGTGTACAAACGGAAGGCGAAAGACTTTGGGAGACCAAAACTCAGATGGGAAGACCAGGTGCGGAAAGACATAGCCAATCCTGCTTTGGTGCCAGCTAGCACGAAACAGAAACGACTGGCGGGCGTTAATAGCAGCGGAGGAGACCGTTAAGCAGTTGTGATTTACATGCAGCGCCTAAGAGAAAAAAGAAGAAGACTATCGAAGAGTACAGTGATGATGATATGGCGCCACTAAATGTCCGACAAATAAAATGGCTAGTAGCAAATTGTTTAGGTTGATAAAATTGCTATAAATCAAGTAAAATTTCACATTGAAGGCCAATTTCGACACCATTGGCAATACTTAAATGGTGTGTTTGATTTTTCTCAGTTGCATTGATATGTGTACTATCCTAGAAGCTTTTTTAAAATCAGGAATTAATGCTGAGTTTTGAGACGTTAACATTGAAAACAAAAGAGTTGTTTTAACTAAGACCCATTTAGACCTGACATTGGAACTATAGCTAAAAGATGTAGTAATCCGATCCGATCGATTCCGACATATTAACAACGTGCACTAAAAAGACGCTCTGCAAAGATTCAGAGACAGACAGACAGATGAACGGACAAAGCTCAATCAACACAGCTCGTCGACTTGACCAAGAATGTATATAGTTTGGAAATGAATATTCTTATGCGATGCAAACTTCTGTGCAAAATTATAATACCCTTTGAAAGGGTATAAAAATAGACCCCCCTACTGTACACATCCCAATTGATGATTGAAGTAGAGAAAACATCTCTCATTAAATATAGACCATAAACTTACGAATCAATGGACGCCCGTATGACCTTAAATTTTCAATACAAACAAAAAACCAGTCTACTGAGCACATCTAACATTAAACAACCCACATTATGGGTCATTTAGATACCAACCTACTTATTCTTTTGACAAAACAAACATTTACAAATGTTGGCATATTAGATATGATCAGTCTAATTAGCCTATAAATGAAGGTATACATATTTGCTACTATGGCGTAGATAGCCATTGGTTTACTTTTAAATTTTTACAAATAAAAATATACTCGTGCATGTATTTTATGAGCTTATACTGGTTAGATCCTCATCCTTACAATTCATGATCGTACAGACGCACCAAAAGTCGTACATTACTGTTACTGCTTAGTTTGAGTACAGAAAATTCAATATCTTCGGCGGCATCTAGAAACGCATAACTGGACAGAAAGTCTATGAGCAGCAGCACCGCACATAGTGGCATATCCATCACCGTCATCTTGTTCTTCCAATATCCATGCATTACTTGAGACTGAAACAGTAGCATGGGGCACATCAGTATCCATAAAACGCAATGAGTTGACCAAATGGGAACTTTATCATTTTCCAAGCATATTTCGCCCACTAAAGCCATCAAAGCAAACAACAGATTGAATATTGCGATCGTAGCCAGAACAATGAAGAGTAGGGGATGACAATTGCCAGGTAGCCAAGTGCCTAGCAAAATCAGTAGCCCCATCAGTACGATTATCTCCATAGTTAACAGCAGACAACGAACGACTTCCTGTTTGGGCAACACTGAGGCGGCACCCAGGGCCAGGAGCAGAGCTATGGTACAGCAGAATATCCAGTTGAAGGGGAACTTGCGACGCAGCGGCATGATGTTTACATAAACCCACAAGATAAAGAATCCCAACCCGAAGAAGGTAATTGTGGGGGCACAGGAGCGTTCCCATTTATCGGCTACTAGAAGAGCAAAGATGATGATGAGCAGCATGGTGATGATAATAAATGCCAGTGCCGCACCGAAGGTAATGCAGTAGAAGCGAATTCGGAAACGGCGAACCAAACCGCCGGTGAGAGGATCTGCCATCGAGTTGAGTGGAAATGAGTGTTTGTTTTGCCTTTTTTCCTAAATCTCAACTGACATTTTTTTCTTTTAACTGTCATTGGGACCAACTGACAGTCTCATATGTTGGGCATAACCAGATCGGCCTCAGCCCCCAATCTGGGCCAGGCTAAAAAGCATGTAACGCAAACGGAAGAGCCGAGTTCGTCGTCATCATTGATTGTCATTGTTCCTGGACGCGCAACAGCTCAGACGCAAACTTCAGACAAGGTTCAGGTGGTACCCTCTCTGGTGCCCTCTCGCTTGGCCTTTCTGTGTTATGTCTACGTGCTGGTGGGCATTCAAGTGGTGGCAGCCTCGCTGGAATGGATGTCCTTTACGTATTATTGGCAACCCGCTCTCAGCATTCCCGAACGACATCTGTATGTGCTGTTGCTCCTGCTGACCTGGGCCAATCTGTCGCTGGGGTTTCTCGGGTTTCGTCGTCTGCAGTTCAAGTTCCCCCTCAACTGGATCATCTTTGCCTGCATTTTCGAAAGTCTCACCCTGCTGGTGATGTGTCTGTGCTCGCGTGAATTGGAATTGACTTGGCCATTTATTGTGATTGGTGTTTCCGTGCTGGTCATATATACTTCCCTGGGACTTTGGATCCCCAAGAAGCTTACGGCTGACTTATGGATTCTGATATTGGTCAGCATTACGGTGCTGATGGCTGCTATACTGGCCCTGGCCACGGGCCTGGCCATGAGATTTTATGTGCCTCTAAGTGTGTGCATGATCATCTTTGGTCCCTGGGCGATGTACAATGCACAGAACTTGCATCAGACACTGCGAAGGGGTTACGCCACCTGCAACTATCTCGAGGCGGCTGTCAAGATGTACATCAATTATGGTTGTACTGTGGGTGGCGTGGTGTTGGTCAATCGTATGGCCATCGAATCCATAGAGGCTGAAGGCTGCAAGTCTTCAGTGTTTTGTCAAAGAGGCTTTCCGTACGGGAAGTAAATTTGATTATTGTTTTAGATAATAAAAGTTTGAAATTGGAGATTCTGGAGATTACCTTGATGCTTGCAACCTATGTATATCGTACGGCAGAACGCGCTGGTGCCGAAATGTGCATGAAGGGCTATCAAGGTCGTTTTAAATACGCCTTCAGAAGTGGCTTATATTAGAATTTGACAGTCTAATACCGGGTTTGTTTTTGTTGTATTTATCCCATGAACCATGGCTGCAAACCTATCCTGAACCGAACCCCTGAGAACCCGCTGGGTTTGGGATTTTAGGTTTATCGAATTGGACCGAACTCATAACCTAACCTTCTAAATTGTTAACCTCACAAACCTGGTCCCAAACCAGACCCCTCTGCTCTGAAAACGGTTCGGTTCGCAGAATAAAATTAGTCAGTTATATCACAACTTATCAAATGAACACCCTATCCGAATCGAAACCATATCATTTCAAAATCATTTCAAACTCGGCATACTACGACTTCTAGAATGTGGCTCTAGCTTTCCATTTTAAAGTCCAAGCACATTTGTAGAAAACGTAAGAATGAAAACTATAAACTATAAATATAAAAAAGGACTCTTCATTCTTAGCAAAAATATGTCTTATTTCAACAAATGTGTCAACTATCTTAAAACCCATGAACCAAGCTTCGAACCAAAACTAGAGATGGGCGCGGAACGGGATTCCCGCGGCACTGGAAAAAAGTGCGGTAAGGGGTCGTGACGGGATTGAATAGAAAACTGTTGGTATGGATCTGGACGGGATAGACTTGGGCCGGGATCGGTACGGAGTCGAACTTTCTTCCCCGCGTCCCATCTCAAAAGAAACTTTAGACTTTCTATCAGCAGCGACGTCGACACACTGACAGTATACAAGCTTATACTGCGCTAATTTGCAACAACTACGAAGTGCTAAATGAGCTTGGCTAAACGCACACACGCAACGCCAAAATAAGCATGTGTGTTTCGCCGGCCCCTGGCTTACACTTTTCGACGCATGACTCCTGCATGTTGTTATGTTTTCAATGTGAATAGCTTGTCAATTACATGGCATTAACATCGTCAAATGCAATCCCACTAGTTTATCATGTCTAAAGCGTCAAACAGTGTAAATCCAGCCTTACACAGCGAACAATATCGGGTGTGTTCCAAAAATCTAGAGGTTTTCGTATAAACGTTAGCATTTTAATTAAAGCTGTGTGAGTTTTAATGTAAGGGGCACAAATGGGTGCATGTAATAACGCCTGCCCCCCCGGGGGTTCGCTCTTGACAGTGACATAACGCCGCGGGCTTTATTTCAAACAGTCGCCTTCAATTCCAAATGTCGTTTCCCGCTTGCTCAAATCATTTTGTCTTAGAGAGAGTACGTTACCCCTACTTCGAGTTCTTGAAAAATTGTATAGTATATGTTCGTGAAAAATGCGAATTTTAAAAAGTGCGATTTTTTTAATTTTGGTCTGTGCTTTTTTTAAATTTTTCTGTGGCCTTCTCAATCGCGTCTTTTTTTCAATTCCACATATATTTCAATAAAGCCAACAAACCGTGAATTTTTTGGGGTCGAATGCTTAATTAGGAACATTTTGTTGTGTTGGAAGCAACCACAGTTTCGGGTTATTTCGAAGCCCCCAACAATTTTTACCTAGTATACTAAATCTATTTCCGTCCACGCTGCTCAAACCTCATGATACTATAGAACATAATCTGCGTAGATGCAGAAAAGAAAAAAATAAGAACGGTACTTTCAATCAAGAGATAACAAATGAACGGTACTTGAAATGCTGAAGTTTCACGTGTTCAATGCAAAAGGTATATTTTTGAAAATTCGGGCCTTATGTCACTGTTCAAAGTGACATAATGCCCGCGGATTTTATGACACACCGAATGCGGGCGATATGACACTTCAAAAGTGACATAAGCCTGCGTATCACTGCTAAGAGCAACATAACGCCCCGCGGGCGTTTGTCAGCGGGCGTTATTACATGCACCCGCACAAGTATGCCGGGCTACTAGATTAGATGATGGAAGTTAGATAAGATTAGATTTAAAGATTTAAAGGCGTACGGTGTTCCTTCCATAAGATATAGTAGCCGGTCCTATTCATGTTACTTCACAAATAAAGTGGTCCAAATTTAGTTCAAAGTTTAAACGTTTATACAAAAATCTCTACAGAATTCCGGGATACCCCCGCATATAACATTCAGGTGTGTCTTGGTAGTCCTTTTTACAAAATCTTAAAAATTTGCAATGTTCCTGTTTCTTTGAAAAAAAAAAAACTAGGGGAGAATGGGGGTTCTGGAGCGCGGCCGTTTATTTTTCTTTAAAAAAACACCTTATAGGAGGATGATGAAGGAGAGAGGAAGAAGATTGCCTGGCCCAGCCCAATTCGTTTTCCAAAAACATAATTTCAACTTTTAAGGGGTATTTATAAATAGTATATAGTATATAGCAGTGTCCTGCAAAACACACATGCTTATTTTGGATTGCATGTGTCAACGTTCAGAACTGAGAGCGCTCGTTATTAGCACATGTTTTTTATTGCAAAAGAGAGCAGCACCCTCGTATAGTGTCTGTGTATCGACGCCGCTGCTACAGAGGATGGACGTCGCTACTTGTATACACAGAAAATTTGAACGGTGCCGGACACTGGTATATAGTAAACTGGCCTCAAGAAAGTTAATTTTATTTTTTTAAGCGAACAGTACTCTCAGAAAAGTTGCACTGTTTTCTTATCTTCTTTCTGTTCCCCTTTGTTGAAGCAGGACACATTTTTCGGCACCGAAAAAATAGTTGGTTGCCCTTTTCTGCTGTTTTGCAGTCAGCTCAACAAATTTCACATTTTTTTCGCGTAGAACACACTTGTGGTGCTTTAAATACTCAATGACTTCTCCTTCCGATAAGGATAAAAAGTTGGGCACAGGAAATTGACATTTCGTGCACTCCATTTTAATGAGAAACATTGAATAAATTAAAAATTCATTAAACTTCAATTAAATGTGACATATTTTTCCATTATTTTTAATTAAAAAAATTAAAACTTCAAAATTCGTTTAAAAAGAAAAATAGGAAGACTCCCGGGAATTTTTGCATGAAAATTATTTATAATTCGCAGTCCATCGAAGGGAATTTTTTTAGAATATTCTGAGTTAGGGTCCCTGTACTAGACAATTACCAAATTTTTTAAATGGAGTTCTCGTGCACAAACTTAAAAAACGTGTTGACTGATAGGTTGTTTTAATTTTTTTTTCTGTGGCCAATATTCGCGTGGCCTAGATATCATGGGTCATGTGTCGAACAGTGTGAAGGCAGCCTAAGTTTTATTAAGTAAAAAATTAAAACTTCAATATTCGTTTAAAAAGAAACCATGGAAGACCCCCGTAAAAACATCATAATTCACCATCTATCGAAGGGAATTTTTTTAGAATTTTCTGAGGTAAGGTCCTTATTCTAGACAATTACCAAAAAATTTTTTTTTTTCATTTTTTGACTTGTTATTATTAATTAAAATTTTTTCCGCAATGCCAAAAGTAAGTATGAAGGAAACATCTTTGGTCAATTGCCTTTTTGATAGAAATATAGAATTTAAAAAAATTATCTTTTGGTTATGTGACGCTAACAAAAAAAAAAGAGATATGGGGGTTGTCAGCCAGTTTGCCAAAAAGTCTTTGACTTCCGAAGAGAATGTTGCAATGGTGCGCAATAAAACAGAGAAAAATCTCCCTCTAAAGAAAAAAGAAGTAAAAAACAATAAAAAAGGCAAACAAAAGAACAGTCGTATATTAAAGAAAACAAACCCTGATGCTTGATGCCGTCAATCAATTTTCACCTTTCATCTATATTTCTTTATTCAGAATATGAGAAAAATTGTTAATTTTTTTCATTTAATAAAGAATAATTGCTTAAAAAACAAAATGACGAATTTTCAAATTTTGCGATGGGTTAACTAAACTCCCACAAATTTTCGAAATGTCAAAAAATTATTATTTTCGATATAAAATAACAAAGAAATGTACAATAACAACAACCCTAAAAAACAAAGATGAAGATTCGAAAGTTTTGTGCAACCTTTTAACTAAAAAATACAAAATTTACAGAACGAAATATATTGATTTTTGGCGAAGTTATGTTCGAAAAACAAAACTATGATCACAACCCCCCATTCTCCCTCTATCCCGAACCTAATTTTTCGAAAAACTGGTTCGGTTCGGGTTTAGCTTCGAGGAGTCAAAAATATTTGTGGTTCGAATCATTGCAAATAAAAAGGAAGAGAACACACGAAAGTTAGAAAGGGAGGAGATAACAAGCTTCTGTTCATTATATTTTGACGTTTTTGTCGGAAAAAATCAATTTAAGGAAAATACCTCAAATAAAAACAAAAAAAAATAATAACACTAAACTATTAAATATTAATTTTTGCTTGCCAGGCTACTCGAGCCCACGGTTTTCACGTTCTAATGTGACGGTCTTATTCTCTGGGCTACTGGGCTTTTTGCCTGCTCAGTGCTTAAGTGCTGAGTGCTTATGGCTACATTCATTACTGTGATTTCGCCGCAAGTACCTAATAGTCGTATGCGCTAACTGGCTGCAGCCACGGGTTTAGTCTTCGACGTTCTGATTTGGGATTCAAGGTAAAACTGAAAAGACTCATTCAACAGTTTGCCGCCACTATTTATTTGTTTGAATCATATTAGTCATAAAAGAAATTTAAAAAAACCAATAAAAATTATTATTCAATAAAGACTTGTCGCTACCGTCGAACCACAGACAACAACTATTCAAAGCATTTAGCACTACGTTACCGTTGGGACCTGAATATACTTTCATCACCCTGTTATTTGGTTTATAATTGGTTTCTTTTATATTTACTCACCAGGATTGTGCACCAACAGCCAATAGCACATGGTCACTATAAATGCATATACCGTGGCGCAGGTGTACAACACCCAATATAAATGATGCAATCGGCTCTTCTTTGCCTGACGCACCATCTCGAAATCCTCACGCTCCACCATCATGCCCTGTGTGACTATCCAGGCGGCCAGCCATGCTTGCACCGTGCAAAATAGTAGACCCCAGTGTGTCAGATAGATCCACCATTTGGCATAGTGATGCTCGAAATGTTCCTCGGTACGTCCAATGTCTAGCAAGGAACAGACAAGCGCCGCCAAGCAGGTGATGGCCGTTATCCAGCGATAGAACAGGTACACAATGCGTACCTGTGTATTGCGCTGCCACTAAAGGGAAGACAGAGAATTAATTGCGCGATCAAAATACAGTTCTCTTGAAGATTACAATGGAAAAATAGTCAGGGTCAACTTTAGCTTAATATAAAATCAATCATAGAACTTTTAGCAGGCTCCAGGTCAATAATGCAGAAGGGCCAATGTGGAGCACATACATACAAAAGCTTTTATTACTTGGCTGTTGGTGTCGGGCCTTACAATTAACCCGCCTTTGGAATTGCTGGCATGAGATGGCAAAGACTGCTGATGATTAAATTTGTGTGTGTGTAAAACATAACTTATTGACCTGGAGCCTGCTAAAAGTTCTCTGATTAATGGGCAACATTTTTGTTTATTGTGTTAACCTACCTGACACAAATAGAAGTTGTGTCGGTGCACATGGTCCGGTGTGAATTCCGGAAAGCAGCTGTTCCACAATTTGCTAACCATCATTCTCTGATTGCCAAAGCAGCTTGTGGAATCGTTGGCAAAATGATTGAAGCCTTCGCAGCTGTCGTGCGAGGGATACTGATACGAGTGGTAGGCCTGCTGCTGTTGCGATTGCTGCGGTGTTTGGCGTTGCTGTTGCTGCTGGTGTGGCTGCTGATGCTGATGATGGTGATAATGTTGCTGCTGTTGTGGTTGTTGCTGTTGTCCCTGCTGTTGGTATTGATGATAGCGTTGATCGGGTGTCTCGCGCTGCGACTGACCTGCACTGCCAGCTCCGGTGGTGCCGCCGCCGCCGCCTCCACCGCCGGCTGAGCCGTGCTCCGTTTGGTATTCGTGTTGCGGCGGCGTTTTGTGGCCGATGTTGATGCTGTTGCTTCGATAAGGACGAAGAAAATCGGGCAGATCGAGATGGTGCGACAATTGCGCCTCCTCGTTGATGTTGTAGATTTCCTCGTCGTCTTCGTCGTCGTGGAGAAAGCGCACGTCCTCGAGACTATCGCAGTCAGTGGAGAGCAGAGCCGCCGGCAACGCTTCGTCGAGTAGATCTTCCTCGTCTTCGGTGGTACTGGCAATACCTGGCAAATAGCCGTAATTATCGTAGGCGTCGTAGCGCCTGCGGGGCGTGGCTTTATAGCGATAGACGCCAGTTTGCAGTTCCTCGGCCGCTGCTGTGACCGCTGCTGCAGTTGCTGTCGCGGTGTATTCCTGGTACGGAGCTGTTGGCAGAGTACGAGTGCTTCGACTAGTGAAATAATAATCAGTGCCTACACTCGGCGCCGGGGGTGGCGGTGGTAGTGCTGGAGGTAAGAAACCCGGTGAACTCCCCGCTGAACCTAACAGAGGTGTGGGTGAGGCATCAAAATTAATCAATGCCGCAGCGGGATAACCTCCACCCGTATAACCACCCAGAGGACGATACGAATATGGAGTGTTCCCTGTTGCTGCTGCTGCTGCTGCTGTGGGTCCACCACCGCTGGATGTGGTGCCTATATAAATATGCGCCGATGTGGAGGGCAGATGGTACCAGCTGGCTAAGTTGCCGCTGCCCAGTCCAGCAAAGCCTAGGCCCAGACCCAGACCCAGACCGGAGCTGGTACTACCACGACTGAAGTAGTAACTGTTGCTAATATATTGCTGCTGCTGTGGCGGCTGTGGCAACAGTAGTTGCTGCTGCTGCTGTTGCTGCTGCTGTATAAGTTGCTGATGCTGTACGTGTTGCTGCCAGCGCTGCCTTTGATTGTACAAAAATTGCTGTTGCTGCTGCTGCTGCAGCAACTCCCTTTCGAGTCGTTGCAGCAGCAATTGTTGCTGTAGCTGTTGGATTTGCAGCTGTTGCTGCTGATGCGCCAGCAATTGTTGCTGCACAAGCTGCTGTTGTTGCTGCTGTTGTTGTTGCTGCTGCTTTTGGCCACTAATTGGCACCGGTCTAAAGTAAAACTGCGCGTAATCCAATGTGAAGGCGTTGGCCACCACGTTGACACCTTTTGGAGTTTAGTGCAGTTGCTGTTGTACCGATGTTGTGGCTGCTGCGGTTTCTGAAAGTGGAGCAGACAAAAAAAAAATATGCTTTGAGTCTAGTACTTGTCATATGCGTGTTCATAAGACACTAATTAGACAGGCCTAAGTGCTGCTTAAGATTGCAAGTAAAAAAGTATAAAAAAAAGGAAAGAAAACATAAAAAGAGTCTGCCTGTGAGTTTTCTTTTTTCACTTTGGCCAACAAAGCATATTTCTCTCAGGGCTTTGAAAAGGGGAAAATGGAAGGCAACAGCCAGGAGTCGGGCAGAATTCAGTCAAGTAAAAGTGCTTGGCCAACTAATTGGAGACCACGGAGATTCCTCTTCTATTTCCAATTAAACATGAAGTTTTGACTTTAATTATTAAATTTTACCTTAAAAGGCCCAATAAATTTATTTGGAGTTCCAAATCGCGGGCTCGAAGCAAAATTTGCCAAGGTGGTAATGTGGGTAGATTTTTGTTTCGAGGTTTTTGGAAGGTTTTTGGCTTGTCCCAAGTTTCTTTAGTTAACTTCAGTGGAACTCCAATGGCTTAAAAGTATAAGAAGGGCGACGTGACATTAAGTGGCTTCAATGTTAGTTTAACGCTTCAAAGTAAAACTAGTCCCACAGCCTATTTACATAGACTCCACAAATATGCTGCGCATTTGAAAAATGTCAAGTGTGGCGAATTCGTTCCTTTTCCTCCAAACCAAATCCAAAATAGTTCACTTTAAAAACGAATGACTCATATACCATTTAAGGCGGCTGCTCTCTTATTTTCTGATTCCAAGAACGCCCCTAGTTGGCAGC
>JAEIFU010001474.1:0-67748 GCA_018904235.1 Lordiphosa stackelbergi | reverse complement strand
TGATGGGGATGTCGCTGCTCATCTAAACAGAATATGCACGGGTTAGCTGTCATGGCCACTCACTCACACATCAAACGGAACTCTCGTATTGGATGGTTGTGGCTATCGTCCGCCGGTTTTAGTCAGATAATATATGTTCACCAAACAATTCTTAGGGCAGGAAATTCAAAATGAAATTTATTTTGTGTTGAAATTCTAATTCAGATGACTGAATGAAAAGTCATGGCATGCTGGCTGAGCAAATGCAGAACGGAAAGTCTCTTTTGCAACACTGCTGTCAAAATTCACAGTAGGGATTTTCCTGCAAGGGATTTTAATTCTGTGTGACCAGACAACCCGCAGAAAATGGAACACAAAATCAAAACACTTCACAGGAACGAAAATGAAAACGGTACGGTTCGTTTCGTCGACAATTTTGAGGCAATAGAAACTCAGCTAATCAAAAAGACTTGCATCGTTCCAGTGTTGAAGAGTTTTCCCAACTTTCTCTTAAAGGACAGCCATCTGTCGGGTTGCAATCGGGTGCCAGTGTGTCCACAACATTTGCATGCAAATTTTGTAAGTTCAGCGATTGTGATAGCCGCTGCTCAACAGCAGCAGTACACAATAACTTTATGCATACACAGAGAGAAAAAACCGAGAGCATTGGACTCAAAGTGAGCACAATCGTTACCAAAAACTATGCATGAACGGGTTTTCTCATTTGTAGTACAATGTTCTCACGTCAAGAACAATTCTTTGAGAACGCAAAAACTTAAATTGAGTTAATATTGTTCCGTTTTCAAGAACATTTTATGTTTTAAGGCCTATACTCAGATGAGATAAATTTTTAGTTTGGTACGATATTTCACATGAATAGAATCAATTTCATACAAATAAGATGCCTCTTCAAACGTATTCAGACTTCAAAGCTGTTCAAAAATGTTTCTATTCATGTTTTTAAGCTGATCTGCAAAGTTTGGTCAAAGTCGCTAACCGTTGAGACAAGCCATTTCAAGTGTATCAAAACTTCTGAAAAGACAAAGTTCGATTTGCCTTTCTCGTTTTTATTATGTTACAAACAGATTAAAGTAAACAAAAAAATGTTTACTGCTCAGATGCGAAGGCTGTTCAAAAAGTTCTCGGCCGTCAAAGTGGGTGTCAAAAAAAGTAATATAGTGCTGGCGGCCATGATTCCACGTCTCCAGGTTGTCTGAAATAAAAAGTTAAATCGGGGTTATAATCAGTATTAATGTAATTCTGGTCTAACCCTCGAAAAAAATTTTGTGATTGTTTTTTTGACAAAATGGCGGTCATTAAAAGGGGGAGGGTTTTAAAAAGAAATTTGTATACCCTTGCAAAGGGTATTATAACTTTGCCCAGAAGTTTGCAACGCATAGAAATATTCATTTCCGACCCTATAAACTATACATATTCTTGATCGGGGTGACGAGCTGAGTCGATTTAGCTTTGTCCGTCCGTCTGTCTGTCTGTCTGTCTGTTTCTACGAAAACTAGTCTCTCCGTTTTAAAGCTATCGAGCTGAAACGTTCTATTCCGCATTCCTGCTCTCTTTTGAAGTGCTTATTTTTGTCAGTAAGACCATGGAGCAAAGAATATTAGAGAGAACGTTTGCGCTGCCTCTCAATTTTGCTGGTGCTAAACGATAGTGCCCAAAAAGATACTTATAGTGCCCAAAAAGATACTTCAAAGTGCCAGTAGGAAATCACTGTGGTTAGAGGGAGACGACCATAACTCAAATGTATCCAGAGAGAGCGAACAGCTGTCCAAAAAGTATCTAGAGAGCGTAAATGAGACCGAACAGCTGACGATTTTCTGACAGAAGCGGTGTCGACTAAGTATTCGTAGCTCCATGGTAAGACTTGAAACTTTGAGGTGAGCAGTCATGCTGCGGAGAAATTTTTGATTATTATTTTATTTTTTTTATTTCGTATTTCTTTATTTGTGTTTGTTTAGAAAATGTCTAAGCAATATTGTCATTTATGTCGCGCTCTCTGCTCTCTTTAAAATTTAGACACTTCGCCACAGCGGAATAGAACACCTTATTATAGTTTCACCACAGAGTCTTCTTTTTACTGCACACTAGGGTTGTCAATATTTTATCGATATATCAATATATCGATATTTTTGTTGGACGATAAGGTTTATTCCGATATGATATTTTGCATGCCGATATTGGCGATTATCGATATTTTTATAAACGATATATCAGAAAAGTTACTATGGTAATAATCGCAAATTGTATGGTTAGCCTGATTATTCATCTGGTCTACTACTAATCATACACGTATGGGTGCAGAAATACGCTGCCATATTAGGTGTCATTGAAGATATCTTCATAAACCCAATAGCTTATAGGAGAGCTAGTGCGGATGAATTGTTCGTGATGTCAGACATCATTAGTACATTTCGATACTTTACTCTCTTGGCCTCAGCTTCGGCAAGCGTTTAAATTGTTTATATTTAAATAGCGAAATGTCTTCGGCTCCTAGGAGTATCAGGTGACAATCGCTTACTTACAGACACGCGAAGCTGAATGACTGGAGAATGAGGTTTAAGCACAATTATGCTTAGATTATAATCTGTAAGTCTTGAAAGCCTACTTTTAGATAACATTCAAATTTAGTTCGTCACAATACTTCACATGAAAAAAAAAACAAGAACAGAAGCCTTTCTTATACGAAGTAATGTGCCCAACTAAATTTGTATTTCTTTGAGTAAACGCTTTTAAGGTTTAAAGAAAAAGAAACTCTGACTATTAATGTACTTTGAAAAAATGTATAGTGTATAGAAAACCATTGAAAACTCTTGAAAAGATTAGATATAATGGTCTCTAAAAATCGTCACTAGCAGTTGTATGGTGAAGACTTTCCTATAAAGCTGTAGAAAATAACGATAATATCGATATATCGATGTTTTTGAAGGCGATATATCAAATATCGATAAAATTTGAAATTTTGGATTTTCGATAATATCGATATTGATATTTTAAGAAATACCGACAACCCTACTGCACACTGCTAATATGTCGGAACCGACCGGATCGGATCTTATAGCTGCCATAGAAACTATCGGTCGAAAAGAGGGTCTTTGTGAGAAAAACTGTTTTGTTTTTAATGTTAACGTGTCTCACTTCAGCGATTATTAATATTATACGCTTTCACATAGATTTGGAAATTTTAGCTAAAATCGGATGACTATATCTTATAGCTGCCATAGAAATTATCGGTTGAAAAGTGGGTTTTACTGAGAAAAACTTTTTTGTTTTTAATGTTACGCTTTTATACAGATTTTGAAGTTTTGGTCAAAATCGGATGACTATATCTTATAGCTGTCATAGAAACTATCGGTCAAAAAGTGGGTTTTATTTAGAAAAATTGTTTGTTTTAATGCTAACGTTCTTAAACTCTGATGCTTTATACGGTAAAAACGGCAAAGACGAAGTTCACCTTCTCGTTCTTCATTTATTTTTTATTTTTTCAGAATGAACAATATTTTGAGAATGTTATGTACACATTTGAAGTTGTTAAGATGTTGTTTAATGTTCTTTTTATCGATTGTTTATTTGAAATTTTTACGTATGAAATACTTCAAATCAATTTTCCCGAAAACATCTTTTTTGAAGTTCGTGAACATCAGAACTCGTTACCGTAATTAGTTGATTTAAAGGTGATGTGTTTCTATAATAAAAATATGCGTTTTTTCGCATTAAGGGGTGCTCCCTCCCCCTTAAAAAATGAAAAATCAGGAGCAGCTCTCTATGTTCTGCGTGCCATTCTGCCTTCTTTAGTTGCGGCCTTAGCTCTAGTTTCTGAGCGGTTTAGTCAGTCTGAGTATTGTGTAGGATAGCCTTCGATTATTATCGACTAAAGGTCGATTAATAATCGATATCGATCTGAGGCGACAACATGTAACTATTCAAATTAAAGAACCAGACGTTATTTCACAGCTTTATTTACTCACAAATTTCTTGTTTTAGCGAAGACATTGTTTGACTAAAAAGGCTATATATTCTAAAGTATTTCGAATTTCAAAAAATACTTTTGGGGCGATATTCTCATATATCCAAGCCATAAAAAAATGCAAAAAAATCTAATATAACCGGTAAAAATGAAGAATACCCCCTTAAGAAAGAATGACCCCCTCCTATTAACCCATCTACAATTGTCAATCTACACTCAAAAATATATTGCGATATGTTTAACAGTTTGATTTACACCAAAGAGTGAAGCCGTCTTATAATAGACTTCTTGTTGTGTTTGCTGGCTGCGATTTTATTTGCGTACACTTTGTTGAGTAACTATTTGTAATTTAATACAAATACACGCCTGCCGCCAAACATACTTATAAATTTGTAAATATTCCAAGTGGGCCAGTGCTGTCAGATGTCGAGAAAGGCCAAATTCTAAAGCTAAAATGTGAGAATTGCTCATTTCGTGAAATTGTCTGTCAAATTGGTCGCTCCGACAAAGTTGTGCGAAATTTTTTGAAAAACCAAAATGAAAATGGAAAAAATAACCGGAGGATGTAAGCGTAACGCGCACCGATTAGTGAGTGCTGCAAGTACTTCATTAAAGACCGGTCATGAATTAGCGGCCGAATGTGGCCTGAAATTGTCTCGCTTAACCGTTGGATGGGCTTTTTAAGAAATCTGAAAGCATAGTGCGACAAAAATTGAAGGTGGCAGCAAGGTTACTGGACCGCCATAAAGCAGCCCGGATGAAATTCGCCAGAGATAACATGGCAAATGACTGGATAAAGGTAAACAGTTTTTATAGAGCAGTGGTCTAAAAAAGTGGCTTTTATAGAGTGTGGCCTAAAAGAGTCTCGCGGCTATAGTGTTGCTCCAGAGTTCAGTCTTAGGTCCTATGACAATTTGTAAATTACGCGATTTTGTTAACCGTAAATTTCGCAATATTTTAGACCGTTCAATCTACATCTTTGATTTGCCAACGCCTGAGTTGTCATTTAAACATCAAACACTTTATAAACAAAATTAAATAAAATGGACAGGTATGGAAACCACTTGCTGCAGTTTGATTTTGACATTCAAATTATATTGACTGCTTAATTTTTAGTTGTGAATGGCAAATGTTTGAATATTTTAAGACGATTTGGCGGTACGAATTCGATGAATTCAATGTTATTTCAAAACTCATACAATTGGTAGTGAAAATCTAGTTGTTCTCCCATAAATTTTTATCTTTGACATCTGTGATTACCAGGCTGTAACTTTGCTTATAGTCCTGACAAAAATGCAACAAAATTTCCGTAATTTTTGCATATGTTTAACCTTATAATCGGGGGTGCCACAGAAACCTCTTCCAACCAAATTCCAACCGAATTCCAATTCTTAGGTGCCTCAGAAATTTCTATTGGTTGGTTTCAAACCTCTATTGTTTTGTTAGGAGATTTTGCAAAGCTCTTTTTCACTAGTGCCTTTTATCGAAGTGGCGCCCTTTACATGACAGCTAGCGGATTAAGGGATGGAAACTAATACCTCATGTTTGGCGCCAACAAATTTTTAAATTTAAACTTATATTGGTGGAGAATGCGACTTAAAGTTTAATTATTATTTAAAAATGCATCATAAAACATATAACACAATCAAAAAATTTCAGTTAATCATTAAATTAACCCAAATCTAAAATAAGGGAAATTTTTTGGCAAGATATTCAGCCCTGTTTTTAGAGATGGAACATCAATAGGAACATCTGGTGTTCCAACTAGATTTTCGAATTAGAAAATGAAATCTCTAGAAGTTCTGTGGCACCAACGAATTTTTCGAGAGATTTACAAACCAACCGTCGGCAAAATCTCTAGAAATTTCTGTGGCACCCCCGAATAGAATGATTTTAATAAATATCCGACAAAAACAAAGGCTTGTAGCAGATGGTTTAGTTTGACAAAGCAGCTATAAATCCAGTAAAATTTGACTTTAGGGGCAGTTTCGACACCATTACTTATATCGCGTGTTCAATTGTTCTCAGTTGGATTGCTGCTTCATCAAATTCGCAATTAATGCTTAGTGTGGCCTACAAAAATTCTAGATCGGTAAAAAGTCGGAAAATTGGTTTTTTGCCAATGTCTTGGAAACGGAAACTAAGATATGACTTTGACATGCCAACTCGCATTCAGCAAGGGGTAGACAAGCCATAATTAGTTGTTTAAGATGCTCGGAAAACTCACAAGTGGTCTCATTTGATGTGTGATTTCAATCCACTCAAAAGTTTAAAGCAGACTCAGCGCCTGGAACGAATAGAATGCATAATTCAAATAGAGCTTAAAAAACAAATTAAGTGCTTGTTTTCCCTGCATTCAATCTGTGCAATTGTGATCAATTGCATTCGGCTGACCACATGTCCCGCTAACTGGCATGCAAAGTTGGGCATTAACACTCTCGCACTCACCATCATCGATCAGCATTTGTATCTGCAAATTGTGCAGTTTGTGTAGTCGCAACTTAATTAGACGCTTTTAGGCTGCCTAATTGCCCCAGTTGGCTGCGCCGGACTGCAACTGATAAATTGATAATCTTCAGCTCTTGGATGAACAGCAGCTAATGATGGCAATTAACCACTGGCCAACTGAAAAATGGTGCAAAATTGTTTATTAACTGAGCACAGCGGACCAAGCCCAGCTCCCAGGCCAGCTGAGAGCATTTTTATCGCACGAATCATTTTTCGCCGTTGCCCATTTTGACAGCGTTTTGAGTCAACAACATGCGGCCAGCATGCAAATAGATACAAATCTCTAAACGCGGCCACATTATGCAATCGTTTGGCAGGCCAGCAAAACTATCTCATGGATTTGCGCAATTTGTCATCCTGGACATCGGCAGAATGGGCCGGCGGCCCGACCGATCGCAGTGCGTGTGCGGGCGTGGCCGTTGAACGGTTTTATTGATAAGGCTTGCCAGTCCGGCTTGCAAATGGCATTTAGCTTGGGTCAATTATTAATGCCTGTTGTCGCCGGATTGCGTGTAATTTGTGGCAGTTTGTTAGCCGCTGCTAACGGCGGCAGCCGAAATGCGATATAGTTCGATCCGCGAGTGTTGAGCCTGGCTTACAAGTGATTCAACAAGCTGGCTAACATTTTTATCATCAGCGATAAGGGGCGGCTCGGATCCGTGAAGAGCCAAGCCTATGGAATAATGTTGGGAGATTTTAGTGAACAAAGTGGAGTAAGCCGTGCCGTAAACTCAGAAACAGGCATCTGAACAATTAAACAAATAAAAAATTTTAACTTTATTCACTCGCACTTAATCAAGCCAACTCTAGTGTGGATTCTGGCTTAGCTTTCATCATGCCACACCGTTTCTTCCCGTTATCTTCAGTCATTTGTCAAATTGCTAAACTGACATTAAGGCCTGATAAATCCCAAATTTGACATTTCCACTGCGATGATCGATGGCGTTTTCTTCGGTGACATTTTTGCGCCAATTTCGGTCGCTGGGCCATCAGTTAAGACTTCCCCCGGCGACTCGGTGCGCATTTTTCGCTTTCGGTTTTTGCAGTTGTTGCGGCTCTTTGCATGCGTGGGAGTTGCACGAATTGTGTCGTTAAATAATGCCACAGAAATCCTGCACGAGACCAGCGCGAAAACTGGTTGGAGCGCGGAAGCGATGGCAACTGGAGCTGTCTTTTGGGTGGCCAGGTCCAGGGGCCGGCCTTGCATTTGATGTTGATGTGGCTGCCGCCGCTTTGTTTAATTGATAGACGACGATGATGGCGACGACCCACGGTCCCAGGGCCTCAGCCAGGCGGCACGCGATGCCTTGGCCCGTTTAGTGTCTCTTTTTTCCTAGCCGCCAGTGGCACAAGACCCATCGAACTCAAACTGTGCGCGCATGCGCATGCAACAAATGCGACGGCGTTGACAGATTGATGCCCCCAAACAGACCAAGTCCAAGTCGAGGCCTCCGCTTCATTATTCAAATTGCATGGGTGTGTGTGTGTGTGCGAGTGTGCGAATTCGTGTGTGTTTGTGTGTTGGTGCGGAATTTATCAAAGTCTCTGGCTGCAGCGGGAACGGGGCCATTCGTGTAGTTGTGGTCGCGTGGGCGTTAAATGTTGTTGGTTTTTGAGTACCCCGTAAGGATCGAGGGGTATATCCGTAAATGGTGCTCTCCAGAAGGTCGTTCGAGTTAAGCCATCTCTAACAGGCATCAGCCCCATTGAAGCTTATATCGAGTGTTTCCCGAAACAACTGCACTGCAAACAAAATCTCCTCAAAACCGAGTTTATCAGTGTCGAATTCATATGAACTCTAGTGGAGTTATTAGCAAGTTAAAATTTTGGTGCCACAGCACTACCAGCAGCCGCCACCATGGCAACATGGAGAAGAGTGAAACCATTCAGTTTCTCCTCTCTGTGGTAAAATTTTTCAGCGCTGAACTCAGGTTTTAGTCTTATACCGAATTTACAATGCGGTCGTACGACTTTTTCAGGGGCTTCGACCTTTTAGGTGTTTACATTGAGCGAACAGTCGCAAATAGTCGCAATCAATCAGCTGTTTTTGGTTGGCTTTAAATTAAATTTGATTTTCGGTGTTGAAGAGTACCATGAGCCGGTACTGACCACAGCCAAATCCGTGGAGATAAAGCCGAAGGTGGTTCGAATGAATCATTAACCAATCTCTTGAATTTTTCACTTAGAGAACAGTGTTAGGTTAATCCTTTCTTTATTTGTAATATTTCAATAATATGCTCCAATTGGAAATTTGTGCTTCATGGACACGACTAGGAAAGGGGCTGAATTGAATGGGCCATCACATCTCATTTTTATGTATTTATAATGGAACGGCATGGATAAGAAGATGTTGTCCACGACTTGCGCGGCAATGAAGTCCCAAGTCCGAGCACTAAAAAGTTATGCAGCTGATCCGCTGGAAATACGGAATCGCCGTCGTCCCCAATTGAATCACTTTGTGTTTGTGCTAAGGAGTCAAGGATCTCGTAGCATAAGTTGGGCAAAAACGACATGACTCCCACTCCCACACAACGCGACACAGCACTTGTATTTATATGTGTGTCTACCGCCACATGTAGTGTTTATGTAGAGACGAAAAATATGTTTTACATATATTTCAAACCTTCGAAATCATCACTCATCGGGCATGATATCGATATGACAATTTCGCGCGTGAACTGCAGACCAACTCAAGAAACAGCAACTTTCAAAATCCGTGCGAATCATTTTGTATACCCTTGGAGAGGGTATATTGAAATTGTCGGATGTTTGTAACGCACAGAAGGAAGCATCTCCGACCACATCTCTTATATAAATGTGTACGCCCGACTGATATGGTGACATATTATCAACGCCCAGCCCAAACGGCTTATCCTACAGGTTTGAGATTTGGCATAGACCTTCGTTTAGTTATGCAGGCGCGCACTAAGAAAAAAAATTTGGAAAATGTTTCTTCCAAGTGACTGAAAAGGCCAATTAAATGTTTGTTTGAACATAACGGTTGTTGCGCTCAGGCAATGTTGTGGAATTGATTTGCTGAGAGCGCTAGAGAGAGAGAGAGTGAGAGCGTGCTGTGTGCGTGTGTGAGAGTGTTCTTTTTTCTACAAATAACAACCAAAAAATCAAATAGCGAACAGCCTCATCCTATTGAATTGAATCTTATGGCACTTAGAAAACACATCGATAGCTTTATTAATATGTTGACCGTATTTAACAAAAAAGTAGTTAAAATTTCACAAAGCTAAAAGCCAAAAAATCTATCATAGCTGTGAACTGTCTCTGTTGTTATTAGTGGTGGTACGTGATCTCAACGATATTATCAGGATAGTGATGGCACAGTGTTGCCAAAACAGCTTATTTTTCAATTTAGCCTTTGCAGATCAAAAATCAGAGGGCAGCGGGAATTGTGACCTTTTTTAAAAATATATATTTATTGTTTCTGCTTTTAAAAAAGAAAAGTCAAATTTGCGTCTTATTTTTCTATTTTTAAGAAATGAAGTTTCCCTGTTTTGGTTGCCGCATAATAAAGACACATAGGTACACATGTTCAAATAGTTACATACTCTCATACTGTGTTGATTTACATAAATTGATCAGAAAAAAATATCCTGGAGATCTAATATTAAACAAATGAATATAGGTGCGCACTTATAAAGAACAATGTCCCTTGACAATTAATTCCTTACATAGTCCTTAGAATACCCTATAGTCTGTTCAGCATTCACAAGACAGGAAGGGAAAAATGTTTAATTCTGGAATTTCCGCGCGACTTGAAAATTTGGTTGTGTCGGGACGGGATAGAATTTAATATCAGCCCACTGCATTTTCCACGCCTTTACTTAATCCTCTTTTCCCAAATTTTGAAGTTATGTGCAAACGTAGCGAGACATAGAGCCAGCGTAATGTTGATGGCCGGATTGATTTATTTTAATCAACCGTAAACTCGAAACTGCCCAAAAATTAAGCAAATGAAGCCAATGATATTAAAAAGAATTTGCGTTTTAACAAATAGATTATATACAAACTGAGTGTTCAAAGAGCTATACAATTTTTTCTACTTGCTAAGATTATTTAAAAACTCGCACGCGGACGAAGTCAGCATCTAGTTCAGTGTCCGGCACCGTTCAACTTTCTGTGTATACAAGTAGCGACGTCCATCCTTTGTAGCACCGGCGTCGATATACTGACACTATACGAGCGTACACTGCTCTCTTTTGCGTGTCTGAACGCACACATGCAAAGGCAAAATAAGCATGTGTGTTTTGCCGGACACTGATCTAGTTCAATGTTTTTAGCACTTCTTAACGTTTCGAATACAAAAATGGGTTTGAGCATATATTGTTGAAATTGAATTTGTTAAATAAAGACTCAAGCCTTCTTATTTTGGCCACGAATTCCGTTGATGGCTTCTTCAGCCCACCTGCTGATACCAAATCAACATACGTAATGACAATATTCTAATTAGATGGCCTGAGATGTACTCTATGGAGTCATCCGTCAGTTCGCTATCTATTTCGACTTCTTCTTCTCCTGCCTGCTCTGCTATGACTGGGTTGGCAGCAATAAGGAAATGTCGATGTCCAGCAACGGCACTGGCTCCACTTTAACATTTGCCCTTATTTCCAAAATCTCTCGGAGACGTTTGCTTTCATTGTCAAAAATTAAGAAATAAAATGAAATAAGGCCCCTCGAAACAGAGCAGTTATGGTGAGTACGTCACCTTATAGTAAATTCTCCTTGGGCAGGCATAATTCATACACCAAGGGAATGTAAACTTCGGACGAGCCGAAGTTCGTTTTCCTAGATATATTAAACTCAGAAGTCATGGGCAATGCAAAATGTCATCGTTGGTTTTAAACTTCTTCTAACGATAATTTTACCATTGTTTACACTAAACTCACATGTGTATCACAGCACCAGTATAAGTTACCACAAATAATACAAATACCACATTACCATGCAAATTCCACATACTTGTTTTGAAAAACATAGAATTGTTAATAACACAGGTTTACAAATAAGGCCAACTTTTACAACAGAGAAGATAGAAAAATTTTCAAATGTATTTTTGGTCGCTGGTCAACTGCCAGAATTTTATGGACATTAACCATTAACCACCTATTTTTAGAACATATATTTTATGTTAAGAATGTATTGGGGTTGACTTTTATTATTTTTATTAAACTGAAATGGCAGAGGAGGAGTAGCTCACGGATTTTAGCAAGGTTGAACTCCATTTATTGCGGAGAAGGAGGGAATCTTAAAAGCCGCCACTCCAAAGGAGAAGACACCCACGGTTTGCGGCTACCATTAAGGAAGAGCTTGATAGGTGCCCTTATCCTCATACAAGATAATCACAAGGGAATGAAACACGGCGCCTGGTTACGGAACGATGGAATAACCTTCCGGCATGCGCTGTAGCTAGGGTCACGTGGTCCTCGTTTAACCTGAAAGGGAAAACATCTTACTTCTGGTCTGGGCCGTAGCGGGTCACTGCCTTATTAGCAGGCATGCAGTGGGCTTGGCGTCGATCACACGATTTCTTTAGTAGAACAGGAGGAGACATTACTTCATCTTTTTTGCCATTGTCCAGCTCTTAGTAGAAGTAAACTTAAATCTTTTGGTCGCACTGCTAGTTCTGACAGTACCAAAATTTAGAATGAACAAAATAAAGGTTTATTTCATTATGTCCGGTGCATCGTTAAGGACCATAGCTAGAGATGGGCTCGCGACGGGATTCAGCGGGACCCGAGAAGAAGGAATCAGCCGACGATATTGAATTAAAATTTGTTGGTCGGGATCGACGGGACATGGTCGGGATCGTGGCGGGACGGGAACGAATTGTCCTTATTCGGCCATCTTGCTCTTAGCCCATTGCCACCATTAAAATTTCATTTTAGACCCTTCTTTGTGTGGATTAGAGTCCTTTAGTTAAATTTCGACAAAGGATAAAGATTTGGCCATCGGATATTTGATTTTATGTGCACATTCTCTCCGGGGCCGGGCGTACAACAAACATTAAATGGCTAACAAAGTCTTAAGGAAAATTCAAGGGAATTCCAGGAGCAGTGGTGCTAGTGACGACGGTCATAATATTTAGTAGCGTTCTTATTATATTAAGTGTTTGTTGTCAAAATTAAACCTTCCGCCAACAAAATATATCGATAACTTTGTTGCCTAAAAATTCTATCAAACTCGTTCACCAGCAGACTAACACTTTTTTTTATTGATGATTTTGTTAGATGATTGGTGTATGCTGGTGAACACGCGTCTGTCTGTATGAAGCCTAGATCTCAGAGACTGATAAGGGTGGAGCCATAATTTTTGACATGTATGTAGGTGCTTTATCTGTACCCAGATGAAGTTTGCTTCAAATTTTGGCAAATCGCCCCCTCCTTCTCTAACCGCGAAAAACTGGAAAATTCCTGTTCCCAAGTAATGGTTCCGATGCTTGAACTTTTTTAAAATTTATGAATAATTAGGAAAAGTGCATATCTGCGGATGTTTTAGCTCGAGTCTTTAGTTATAGAGAATGAGTAAATAAGCATTAGGTTTAAACTAAAAAATGTTTAGCTCTGATGTTTTGCGTTAGAAGGAGAAGGAGAGGAATTAAAAAAAAAGCAATACTTGCAGAAATGGTCACCTTAGCTAGGAAGCGAGAAAACACAGTTTTTGAGAATAAAAACAAATTGAGCAGTAACATGCAAAAAGGTGGCTTATTGTTATTCGAGATCGGTAAAACAGAAGGGATCGTATATATATGGATATGATACCGAGTAAAACTTAGTTTTTATATGGAGTTTGTGGAGTACTAAGCTTTAATGAAGAAAACTTTTTTTTTAAGAGTAAATTGGGCTGAACATTTCAACCAACAAGTTTGATCTAAAATTTTTATAATAGTTCGAAATGTAATTAATTAATATCAAAGCAGTCTTAAATCCAGTATTTGGGGATTGACAAAATCGTACTTGAAAGAAAATTTTGTACTTGAACTAAGCATTTTTGGATGTACCGTTCTATTGTACCGCTTGTACTTGATTTAAGTACATAGTCCTTGGTTTTCTCTGAGTGTACATTAATGCACACTTGTTCTCAGCTTACATTCAAATTTGGAGACAGTGCGCTAAATAGAAAGTAAATAACTATCTTCTGACAGGGTTTTTACCATGTCATCTAAACCAATATAAATTAGCTAGTTGTAGTCGGTTCGTGGTCAGGGATAAGTACCACTGTTTTAAGTCAGTTTTAAAGGGTATTCAAGTAGTCGAGTCATCACAACTTTAGTAAACAAAACAACCATTTGCAGGTCAGCTTAGATTAGTTGCCGCAAACTTTCCTTTTGGCTAAGGGCAGTCGCCTTACATTCGAGCGGAACTGAAACTGGAGCTCTGACTGTAACTGCAACTGGGTGCGGCATAAATTCTCATAAATCTATGGCCAAAAAAAAGCAAAAAATTACAAACATACATATGTACATATGCCGGCTAGGAGTAATTAAAGCAGTTTAACATGTCTCAGATTTGGCCAGTTTTTGGAGCTGTCACAACATCAAGCTGCCTTCATTCATGCACTGCGACAGACACAAGCCAGTCAGGCCTAGCCATCCAGTTAGCAGAGTCAGTCATTCAGTCAGTCAGTCAAAAGCCAGCCAAAAACTTGCCATAAATCAACTCATTTGAAATGCATCAAAGGCAGCAATCAGAAACAGAAATAAACTGCCACAAAAAAAAAAAAAAAAAACAACAAACACACAGAAAATCACAAAATATGCAGTCAGTTACACAAATATTTTTACACGTTGCTGCGATTGCCAATTGAAATTGAAATTGAAATTGACCAGACCGAAAGTGACAATGCGCGGGCGGGGCCGGTCCGTGAACTGTTTGGCGCAATGTGTGAAAACAGGATCAAAGTCCTGCCTAAACATTTGTCAACCATGCGGCGTTTATGTAATCAACAGTGGCGGGATTCGTTGCGGGTTTTATGTCATGAATATGCACCAATTAAACATTTTGTCCGCATGCGCGGAACATGCATCAATCAAATGCCCAGAGGACAAACATTTGTGGTCAATGCAGTCAGTCATTCGCTCAGTTGCTGCAGCATGCGAGGGCCGATCGAATGGTACATGGGTATGTCATCGGAATTTGGGAAATTGCAAAGACAAGATATAAAAGAAAAATTATTGTTAGAACATTGTGACGTTGATAACACAGTGCAACAAATATGGGAAATGAAATTGCTACTGTTCGATGGAGGTTTTCAAGATGAATACAAGTCAATTTTGCAAATTACTCTAACACGATGTATAGGGAATGGGATGCATAGAGGGAACTGTATTCTTTGAAGCGCATTAAGCCAACATCCTGGTTCTTGGGATAGAAACCGTAAATAACTTAAATAAGTACGTTTTGTATGATACGAACAAACCGACGAAAAAGTTTTTTGAAAATCAGTGTGTAATTGTTTCAAACGTAACCATTTTATTGTGAACTATATTGATGTCAAATCGCGTAGTCGGTGTAACAAAATAATGTTTGTTTTCAAAAATAGTTTTCACATTTCATTGCATACTTTTATGGAAGTCAACACAGGAAATCTTACACTTGAATTAAGCAAATTTGTTACTATTTGGCTCTCTAAATTCTATAGTCTAGAATGTAAGGAAATATTCAATGAGAAATAAACGAGTTGCGAGTTATAATTCGTTATAATTCTTAAGCATTTCGAGAGGGAAGGATCCCAAAATAGCTCGTACCACTCTCGCATGAACTGCTCGCCCGCCCTGGTCAGAAATGCAAATACCACTACCGTGGGCCGAATCTCAACTTTTATGACAAGAGGCGCCATCCCCCCCTCGGGTTCCCAACTGTGCATGTTTGTGGGGCGTGGTTGTGGTGGCTGGGATAATATTAGCATTGCTTTGGCCAGTGCTTTAATTGATTTGGTTGTTGGCCATGTTAATTGACAGCACGCACGGATGTAACATTGCGATAGTCGCCTGACACAAGCCAAAAGCGCAGTTAGTTTGGTCAGTCAGTCAGTTGTCAGTTGTCAGACATCGATCGACTCTATTCCACTCCACTGCACTCCACTCCACTCGACTCTGCTCCGATTTGTGGGCTTATGTGGGCCGCCGTTTGGCAGGGGGCATTGCAAATTTCACTTATCGCGCAACAAACAATTAAATGCTCTTTTTGCACGAGTTATAAATATGAATGTCAAGATGGCAGGCATGGAGTTCGTGCGCATTTTGACCCACATGCAACTGCCAGCAATTTGCCACCTAAACGGAAAATTATGAGCACCAGCATTTCCAAACACTACCCAGATAAGCCAACCAAATGTGACTCGAACTCAAGGCTTCCTGCCCGTTCGTTCCCACAACTGCCAGCCGCTCGGCACTGGCACACAAAGTCAACAACATTTTCGTTATAATTTCTATTATTTTCCCTTTTGGCATAATTGCAGACAATTTACTTAACGATCAATAGCGTCAAACGGCAAGACGGTTAAAAATTTATTAGCTCCCGCAGCTTTTTGGCAGGCCCAGTCAGGCTGCTCCGATCCATGTGTAGTTTTGGCCTTATGGCAGCTCAAAATGTGGCTGCCAGCAGTCAAAAGTTGCAGCAGTTGCTGCATCCGCGTGAGAGACGACGCCGCTCGCATCGTGTTGGGCTCGTTCAGGTTTTGGCTGCTCACCCCGAGCTGCAGCTAATGCGAATAGCTTTATATTTTGTGGCCATAAAACATTTATTTAAAATAGAGCAGCAAAGTTGTGTCTTTCACCGAGTAAATGCTCCGCAGGAGCAATAAATGAACGCTGTTCATATTTTAATTATGCGACTTTATCATGCCATTTTCAGGGTGGCCGCCAGGGATGAGAACTGAACCAGTTTGCTAAATCTTTTGGATAAAGGAGCACTTGCAAGAGACAGGCAGATGTATTGGCGGACACCCAACGGTGCACAGTGCCACAAGTTCGCATAGTTTGAAGACTTTGCTGAAACAAATTGGGAACTCCAAGGACAAGCGACAAAAATACAAATTAGCGAGCAGAGCTGGAGCAAGGTATACTAAACAAGGTAGGCTCACTCGCTCTCTCATAACTCTATATATTTGTGTCAAAGAGAGCGAGGCGAGAGAGTAATATATTTCAATACAAAGCCTATTAAGCTACTAAGTAAAACACAAAAAAATTCGTCCGCGGAGATGCTTCGCTTACAACAGTTGCTTACTCATGGAGCAAATAGAAAGGAACTTTGCTCTGTCGACACCGCTTCTGTCAGAAAATTGTCAGCTGTTCGCTCTCATTTACGCTCTCTAGATACTTTTTAGTCAGCTGTTCGTTCTCTCTAGATACATTTGGGTTATGGTCGTCTCGCTCTAACCACAGTGATTTCCTACTGGCACTTTGAAGTATCTTTTTGGGCACTATCGTTGAGCACCAGCAAAATTTAGAGGCAGCGCAACGTTCTTCTCTAATACTTTTTGCTCCATGGCTTACTGACTGAAATTTAACAAGTAGGCCTACCTTGTTAAGTATACCTTGAGCTGGAGCGCATTTTTATTGTGTTTGAATGAATGAGCACCCTTTAGATCAGCGTTGGGCAGCCTCATATCCCTTCCCACCAGCGACGTAATTGATATGAAAACAAACACACGCTGCATCGCGTTGATCGAAAGCAAATGACAAAAATAAGAATGTTGTTGTAACCTTTTCGTTTTTTCTGCTGCCCACCGCTGCTCTAGATAGATAGGTGTGCGAAAATAATAGGCTATTCACACTGAGGCACATCTAACATCATTATCAAAGATGTTCCATAAGAATTTGCCGTGCCAAAATTTCATCATCATTTCAACATCTTCTGGTGATGTTCCTTTTTTAGTTCGTTTCAATCAGTATTTTCACGATAGTTATTGGTCCACCACTAAAAATTTGTCATTCACTGAGAAATTTAAACAATGTCAACGAAAGGAAATGGAAAAATTCCAAACCATCAATGGCCAGAAACAGACGTTGGATTATTAAATTAAGTTTTATTAACTCAATAAGATAAACAGACATATGACAATGTACATGTTTTGACCTTAACATATGCAATTGCGGAATTCATTTCGGATAATATTACAGAGTTCCTCCCATAGATGTCGGTTTGTGGCGCCCACATTTCTGGAAGCAGTGGCAGGCCTCCTGCAAAATGCACCAAGTTTGGCCACTAAGCGGAGTTTGTAAGCATAGCGAGTGAGCGGTTGGAGTTGCAAAGGGAGCATCAAAGAGATCTGTGTAAAATGTTTCAGAAGATAGCAGCGAGTCAAGCAACCTTCCAGTTGCGGGAAAGGAACAATAAAAAACACTGTAAAACCATTTGTGCTTTGCAATACGCTCTTTTTCTTCATCCAAAATAACAAATCTTGCAATAGCAAATCATATTTCTTCAGCACCTGAAGAATAGTCAGCAATAGTATTAGATTGGTTTGGCTGCCACCGGGGTTCATTTGAGGGTTTCATTTGAGGAAAGTTATTGATTGCACTGTTGCGGCAATTTGTGTCTCTATTTCTCAACACTTTAAGCCAGCTTACAAGCATTAAGTAGGTTGACTGGGCCATCCAAATGCTCTCTTTAAATATGCCAAATATGCTAAAATATAAAATAAGGATAAAATATAAGGATGTAAACGAATTGAACGTATAAAAGTCACACTTTACTACCACTTACAAACATCCAAGCTCTTCTTGGTATGAGCAGGTTCATGCCTCTCATGGTCAGCAGCTCCTCTTCATCTTCGATCACTGCAACTAATGCATTATTGACTAAATCTGCTAAAAGCTGCCGAATTACAAGTTGCTGTTTTTAAGCAACAGATAAATAAACCATCATTTGTTCTAAAAAATTAATTTTATCAATTGTTTTTAGCAATTTGTAAATTCACTTCGGCGACTGAAGATGTTAAATGTGAGATGTTGTCCGTGTGAATCGCTATTTCACATCTTCCGAAAATTCCATGCGTTCCGCTGAGATGTGCTCAGTGTGATTAGCCTATAAATCGAAGCAAGCCAACTCTGACCTATTTCATCGACCTCTGGCCTTCGACTAAAAAGCTGTTTGCTCTCTTGGGACAAGCCACGGAATGCGATTGGCACGTTTAGGTGTAAATAGCGACAAATAAAAGCCTGAACTAAATCAACCGAATCAACAATCTCTCAGAAAGAGCAGTAAATGCAGCAGGGAATGGTAAAAAGACGACTGCGGAGCACCCAATTAGGGATAGAATATAACTGAAGAAGAAAGGGACTGCACTCTGAAAACATTTTTCCATGAACTAAAAGGATGTCTGTGATGTAGGTAGAAAAAAATCTCTTCAAGTAAGTATTTCAAGTAAGCAATTCAACTTCATTCAACCACCACAGAACTTGCCGATTTGAACCAATTAAAGGGTGATTTTTTAGCAAACTTTCTTTTTTCAACACTGTGTTTGGCAAATCAGCTGTTTTCGTGTCGCATGTTGCTGTCAAACATGTTCAGTTTGGTCTATAATTTTACCATGAATCGACTTACAAACGAACAACGCTTGCAGATTAATGAATTTTATTATCAAAATTCATGCTCGGCTAAGAAAGTGCATCATGTACTTCTTCCACCTTCTGAGGTGGCTATTCAGAATCTTGCGACTAAATTTTGCACCAATTTTACATTAAACCACCATACGCATATGTAGAGTGCGGACAGAGGAAAATATTGCAGCTGTATCCGCCAGTGTTAATGAGCGTGAATTATCGATTCGGCGCCGTTCGAAGCAATTGAGAATTGAATTTAGAAGCTGCCCGAAACAGATAAACTTCCAAATCCTTGTTGTGAACTAAGCCTTGATCGAATACATTGAACCGAACCAGTTCTGACTCTTGAGCGGCTAACACCCCTGCAAAATTACAATTTTTTTGTTGAGTTACCTTATGTGGATTGATCTGGCCGTTGTGGTTCACGATAAAAAAAAACATTATTTTATTACCATTTTTCTCCTACGCGTTTCGACGTTTGTAACGTCCTCTTCAAAGAGTCTTCTATGGGGATGGGGAAAATGTTTTTGCTGATTTTAAGCGAAAGATAAAAAGTTCATTAAAATGGAAAACACCCGGTTAAGAATTTAAAAGTCTCAATTTATTGTAAATATCCAAGAACACAATTTATTGCCGAAACAAGGCCAGCTATAATATAATTTCGTACACCTTTTGTACGCACTGTTAAGAAATTTTTTAAAATATTTTTGATTTATTATTTCAGCTAATTAACATATGACCTCTACGGGGCTGAGTTATTTTTAGCCACAGCAATAGACAAAACAACGCCAAACCTAATAAACTCTTCAATGAAATTTCCAAATCAATGCAAGCACCATCAATAGACTCTTCTCACCTCCTCACCTCGTCTCTCCCTATTCATGGACTTTACTAATTTGCTTTAATCTTGTGCAGACAGCCACCCGCTGATTGACGATAATGCCGGCTAAATGCACACTTAACATCAAGATGGGGTAGGAGTGGGAGGGGCGGGCCCGGCCGGGCCGATAACTATTTAGCTGTCAAGGCACCAAAGTGTGAGAACAGACTTGAACGCACATTTTGAGTTGCTGTAACAAATGAGCAATAAATTTCTAAATTTTTGCCAATAAACAAACGTAATGATCATGTTGATGATCGCGCACTGGGACTGGGATTGGTACTTGCGCTGGTGTGCTGGTACCGGGAGTAGAGACCCCGCTGGACACCCACTGCCTGTTGATAGCAAACGAAATCGCTGACCATCGTCGGGCCGATCAATGCGGTGGTCAGCAATGTTGTTGTTTATGTGCTGCTGATTATGAGCGGGCGTCGCTGGCAAGCACATAATCTCCGCCAGCGACGGATCGAGCTGATGTTGGCTTATTTTGATGTTTCAACAACGTCGAACTTTGGGGTCAGAGCCGGCAACGACGCATCGTAAATCATTCATAGAGGGGGAGTAGGAGCAGGCCACAACAACGTGAAATTTGTTGCCTTTGCCTGCACACAACAAATTGATTTTAGTCACGATACTGTCAATTAGCTAGCCATGGGTCAGCATCAGCATCGGCAGCAGCAGCAGCAGCTGGCTCCTAGCGGCTCCAGCGAGGTGTTGATGCCGGCGAACTTTGTTGGCTGCCTGCTGACCCAAGATGGAGCCCACAGCTGTGCCGCATCCTCCTCATCGTTTAGCTGCGATTAAGGCAGCAAAAATTATTGTTATAGTTGCCTGCCAGGGCTGCCAATGTTGGCTACTTTATTAAATCAAAGCTATTGATACACGGTATCACACATCGATCGGAAGGGTATATGGAAATATCGAAATCGAAACTGATGTCAGATCTTTCGGATACGACCATACCAGACCTTCCTTAACTGTCACATTTCCAAAGGTTTCATGTGACTTTTGAAATTATTTCAGCAATTGGAGAAAAAATGAAACTAACAAATGACAGATAATTATTAATAATAACCAAGGCTGCAAGCCGATCCTAAACCGAATTTTCTAAATGTTTAACCTCACGTACCAGAAACCAAATCGCACCCACTCCTGCTTTGGTTCGGTTCTAAGAAAAACTTTATTCAATTTTTTTTTTTTTTAAACTTACCACAGATTCGATAAGTCAAGGAAACGGTCCGTCTTAGACTTTCCAACATGGTTAAACCCGGACAGAACAACTTCTAAAATTTCATGCTTTTGGCTGGAAAATAATGAAATCAAATGTCGATTGCATTTAATGTTTTTTTATTTATTTATGTTTAATAGCCTATTTCACTGAACAAATGAAGCTTCATTTCATGAAATGAAGAAAATGATATCATTTCTTCCATACGAATTGTCACTTCATTTTGCCTTTCATTTCCATCATTTCTCGAAAATGATGACAATTGCCCCGAAAAAAGTAAAAAGTAGGCGTAATTTTGCTTAAAATATAAATAGGTAAAAATAAGTTGTGTATTTAGCTTTCTGCTGATAGTTTAGGGCGATGGCAATGCGTTCACCAGGAGGAATTGCTGTCCTGAGGGGGATGTCTTTTTTTTTTTTTTTGCTAAATATTCCAAAAAGTCCACGTAAGTTTGAAGTGCCGCCTGTTATTTAAAACAAACAAAGCAGCTGTTTTTGTCAAAGTGTCAAAATGATGACAATTTGTCAATGGAAACGGCTTCATTTTTAGAAATGAAAATGATAAGAAATGAAGCCAGTGGAAATAGGCTATAAGTTATCCCATTTTAAATACATCAGCATCTTTACAGACTTTAAAATCTTAAATTACCGCCCCTATAAGGTTTAGATCTGGGTCCATACCATATCGATTGCATCAGCATTCTGGCTATAATGATTTTGGGAACCAAATTGAAAGCCTCTGCTCATGCCCCTTGTGCGCTTATTTCCTTGCTGTACTGGTGGTCTTCATGCTAATGCATTAAGGAGATCTTGCACATTTCTCTGAATCTATTTGGAATATGGCTGGAGTTGATAAATTCCACCAAATCCGCCAATTAGGCGGTAATTGTTTAAAATAAACATTCATTGATTTTGGTTTTAATTTAATTTAAAAGCTTCCAATTTTGCATACATCATATGGGTATTTACATGAATAATTTAAAGTTTAAATGTTTATTTTAAAAAATTATTTGTAAAAAAATTTTTATTTTATTTTTAAATATTTTTAAAAGAAAGACAACATCTCTTCCTTTTCTCCGCGAGGCCACATGCCATAGGACATCCTTATCAACTTCAAAGACCAAACCAATTTAGGTTTATTTATGACTTCTGAAAAAAACAAAGATATATAAAAATTGCTGTGCTCAAGTTTGAATGGCATCTCATCGCACACTACCATCCCCATCGCTTGTTGCAGCATGTCTAAAAGGCTACTTATATTTCTTTGCACTCGCTCTCCAATTTATGGACATGTGGTCTCGAAAGGGATTGATTAAGCACATTTGGAATGATACAAGTTCGAAACGCATGGGCCAGTTCTTAAAAGCTTGAATTGTTTAGAATATTATGGAAGTCGAGATTGAATTTTCAAGCTCATGCAGATTAAAAAGATTGAAAATATTTCGACTTTTTATACCCGTTACTCGTAGAGTAAAAAGGGTATACTAAAGTCGTGCAAATGTATGTAACAGGCAGAAGGAATCATTTCCGACCATATAAAGTATATATATTCTTGATCAGCATCAACAGCCGAGTCGATTTAGCCTTGTCCGTCTGTCCGTCCGTCCGTCTGTCTGTATGAACACCTAGATCTCAGAGATGGTAAGAGATAGAGGTTTGACATGTATGGGACAAATGCTTCTTTTATCTGCACGCAGATCAAGTTTGTTTCAAATTTTGGCCACGCCTCCTCCCGCCCCCGCAATTTGGAAAAAAGTTATATATCCTACAGTTTTAAAGATAGAGGATTCGTACTTTCTAGAGATAGTAAGTAATTAGCCGATTTGCCGAAAGAATGATAAAGATCGGATGAACGGTTCTCAAGTTATAAGCAAAAAAGTGAACCAAGCCCTCCCCGCTACCACCCTAAAAAAATGTTGCATACTTTTTGGATGGTCACACTAAGGAACGCGGGAACACTGTTAAACATGTTTTTTCATGAGTAACGGGTGTATCGAAGTCGGTTAGAGCCGACTTAAACTTACGCTCTCGTTTCTTCTAAAGAGGCGCTTCTCCTCTTTCCTTTTCTCCCTGTATCGCTCCTTAACAGCCCGCGTTGCTCTCCTGTAGGCTGCGTCTATTTCTGCAGTAGCGCGTCGGCACTCCTCATCGTACCAAGACCGCCAATAAGGCAATGATCCGAGCCTATGTTGGCTCCTCGAATCGCACGCACGTCTAGTACACTTGATGAGTGTCTTCCGTCGATCACAACGTGATCAATCTGATTTCGTGTTCCTTGATCAGGGGACTTCCAGGTCGCCTTACGGATGTCAAGGTGTTCAAATCTGGTACTACTTATGACCATGTTCCGGCCCGCAGCGAAGTCTTTTAGCCTCTCTCCGTTACCGGAGGCTGTTTCATGAAGGCTAAATCGTCCGATTGTCGAACCAAAGACTAATTCTCTCCCGATTTTCGCGTTAAAATCGCCTAGCAAGATCTTTATGTTGTGATCGGGGCAGCGCTCGTATAGTTGTTCCAGGCGCTCATAGAATTCGTCTTTTGTCGAGGTGTCCTTGTCTTCTGTTGGCGCATGAGCACAGATAAGACTAATATTAAAATATTTTGCCTTAAGTCTGAGCGCGGCAAGCCGCTCGTCAACTGGTGTAAAGCTGATGACTGAGTGGAGTAGTCTATCACTCACTGCAAAGCCGCACTCAAACTCGTGCTTGGAAACATGCCCGCTGTAGTATATCTCCCAGGGGGGTGGTGGTTACTGTTCTGTCTTCTCTTTTGGTAGCGTTATTATCTTGCTCCCATATCCAATCCATCGCATTTTTTGGAGTGCGGTAATTTCTGATGAATATTTCTTGAGGACATTTACCAAGGCGATATCAACACCATCTCTGTTGAGGGTGCGGACATTCCAGGTGCATATCCTCAAATCGTGGTCCTTAAAACGTTTACGTGGGTCGTCGTCAGAGGGGGTCCGTATCCGAGGCTTTGTAGTCGCAGTTTTCATTGGTGGAGATTTTTACGGTGGTGAATACACCCGACGCACTAACCCTATATATTACACCCTGTAGGGAAGGGCGGGTCGCCGCTCACGTTAGTCTGCAGCAAAAGCGGGTGCATTGCCACTGCTTCGGGAGGAGGTGTGAGTCGACTTGAGACGACGTAATGCCTAATATTTTGCAAAATTTCCTATAGTGTACTGGTATCCGTTATAAATTTCATTTTATATTCAATTTCAATTTATAATAGTTTAAGCTTGGTATGAAGATACCCGCGAAATACCCACGAAATGAAAAGTCCATAATCAATAAAAAATTATTTCGCACGGGATTTCGCAGTTTGCTGTTTCCCGTGAGTTAGGTAACTGGGAATATTTTGATGCGAATTCGCTATAGCGAAATTAAATTGACATATCGAAATCACAGCGTTGCCACCCGACGTCAACGTGTCACGCGATAGACACCCGATAGTCACGCGAAGGTGTAAAATATATTATATGTAAAACATATTTTTCGTCTCTCCATACACACAACATGTGGCGGTAGACACAGATATACATGCAAGTGTTGTGGCGCGGTATATTAAATTGAGTAAAAAACTAAAACAAAAGCATTAAAAAGGTAGAACAACTTTTTATTGGAGTAAAAGGTGGTCTTAGGTAGTTTAATAAAAGATAAATCAGTTTTGTGGATGCTAATCCATAAACAGCATTATGTTAGCGGCTTGACAAAAATTATCTCGGAAAGTATAGGTGACTGCTTTTGGAAAGGAAGGTAAATATAGTATTTATTGAGTTTAATTATGTTATTCACAATGTTTGTTTTTGCTATAGGACCATTGCAAAACGGCTTGGTCTTCGGTAAAGGACAGCCTTCTTTGCCGGAGTGATAAGCGCGCCAAGAATGGAAGCGATGGAGGCGTACCCATCGCAACTCAAGGAGGCAACGATGTGAAGTGGGAGTCATGTCGCTTTTGGCCAACTTATGCCCCGAGAAACTTAACTCCTCCTACGAGATTGCTGATGATGAGCAACTTTGGCCCAGCACAAAGTGATTCAGTTGGGGACGACTGCGATTCCGTATGTCCAACGGATCAGCTGCATAACTTTTCAGCGGTCGGATTGGGACTTCATTGTCTCGCAAGTCGTGGACGACATCCTTTTGTCTATACCGATATATTAAAAATACATATAAACGAGATGTCATGGCCCAGTCCATTCAGCTTCTTCCCTACTCGAGTCCACAAAGCACCAATTGCCTATTGGAGCAAATTGTTGAAAAATTACAAATAAAGTAAGGATTATTATTGTAGCAACTATTGCATTAAAAACTAAATATTAAATTTTCGCAAGTATCTCCATACCAAGCTTTATTTATGATTTTTTTTTTTTTGGCTTGGGTTCACCCCCGCCTCCGACCATCTCATAAATAGTTTTTTTCTTTCATTAGAAAATAGCTTTTACACATACGGTCACCTTCACCAGCTATTGGCGCCAGCTGTGAAGTAACAAGCCATGATGAACTACAAAAATTGCAAATGTGCAAAATTGTAAGCACACTAAGAGATTAAGAGACGTCCTTTGGGGCTGTACAACCAATTTTGCATATTAAATATCAATATTATTTTCATGTATTTCAATATACCAGATTTTACGGAACACAGTGAAAAACCACTGAATGAAGACTAGTACTGATTCGTTTTGGTTTACGGCAATTCAATTTCAGACAGTTAGCATTGGCTCTAACTACAGGTAGTTTTCCAGTCGAGCCGCTCTCGAATGTCGCATTTCAGTTTTGAGTTTTTTTCACATGATTATCACGCGAGTGGCTTGTTGCTCGATGACCCCACACGCTGATCATATTTATGACCAGTTGATGGCCATTGCTTTTTTGATATGCAATGCGGTTCGCTCTGTTATAATGGCCCCCTAAGTTATGGCCCCAATTTGGCAGCCTTTCGCCTTTCGATCTAATTGAGTGATTTCTGGAATGCCCGAAGAAATCCTAATTAACTTTTCGGCTTTTGTTTATTTGCTCTTAGTTGGAAATCGCTGAAATACCTGGGCGATAATTAAGGAGCCCAGCAACGAAAATGCAATTCTAAGCCAGGTCTAAGGCTTGATTTCCTTTTGCGAGTGGAGTCGAGTCGAGGCGTACCTGTTAAAAGATACTTTGAACCTGTTGTACAGTTAGAGTTACAATTTGCAATGGCCAAGTCGTTGTATCGATGGCGATGCACTTGAAAATCGTGATTTCACCTTTGTGTTCCAGGCAAGGTAAGGCAGCAGCAGCAGCAGCAACAACATCACCGACTTCTAAATGGCAAAGTAAACTGATTTACAATCAAAGGCAACGAAGCGCACAAAGAGTTGGCAATGAAGTCTCAGTTCGAGCTGCGAGCTCAGTTTTGGTTTTTGTATTTTGGCCAAGTCCTAGTCCTAGCCGCGGTGCCGTTGCCATCAGCAGCGCCAAATCAATTGAAGTAATTACGAAATGAAGGCACGAACTAATAAACTTGGTCGTCCGGACCAATGCAGCTCCTCGACTTGGCGGCGGCGGTCTTAACAAGGCGAATGGCAATTGGCCTGCACCGCGCCCAAAAACTCTCAATTTACAGTTAGTTTAAATTAATTAAACGAAAATGCACTTAATTAGAAGACGAAGACAATTTCCCCCAATGGCAAGCCGCACAGGTCCGCACAAGTGCATGACTCTTGCTAACCCCCGCAACTCGAAACGGAATCAGGCCAAGTCAGCGACCAGCCCAGAGATCGGACAAATTTGCGCTAGCTGAGCCAACGGACAGGCGCAATCGATCGCACGTCAAAAACTGGGGCCAGGCATCAAAGAAATATGGCTTTTCATTTAAGCCAGGTCAGGGCGCCCAAAAAACAAGGCGGTGACCCCGACGAAAATGAAATCGAAAACGAAACGAAAGAGCGCCATTTGGAGGGCATCAAGCATTATGACCAGGCCATCTGTAGTCCAAGTTTTGACTTCCCCACCGCCTCGGGATCGTGATGGGTCTGGCAGTCAATTTGTTTGCTAGCCGTTTTATTGTTTTTTTTTCGGTTTTTGTTTTTGGCTACGGACTGCGGCGTTGAGTTGGCCTAATCGATGCGCACAGATCAAACACAAAAGCCCCAAAATACAAAAACGCAGAAAAAAGATGCGCCACACCCGCATTGTAGTTGAAACTAACGAAAACTACAAATGGACAGCCCGAAATTACAGCCATTGTGCGGACTTTGGGTCAAGTGCTGACAGCTGGCCGAGATTGAGGCAGACGCGTGCCCATCTTTGGCTGATTTAACGCCGATTTTGAATATAAATCCGCAATGGGAATGATTCGTTTCTCAAAGCAGAGCATTTTTGATTCAATCCTGGCTTAAGTGGGCTACTTTGTAGAGCGAATTTCTGGCCCTTGCCAACGCCCACTAAATGGGAGAAAGCCTGTTAAAAAAACGTGAGCCCATTTTGACACTCCACCAAGTTGACTTTAGAGTGCACTCGCTCACTTCCATACCCCAAATGGCGCCCCGAAAATCGTTTTCAATTAAAGCCAAGCCGAATAAGCCTGAAACGTGCTGGAAATCAAATTAAATGCCACGACAACGGCAACAACAACAACGACGACCAAAGCGCGCGCTAAAAAATTTTGATTATTTGTACAGCTCAAATTAGAAGGAAAGTCGCCAAAGTCAGGCAGAAGTAATCAACCTCATCATCACCTTTTGTGGCTTTGGACTCGCTGACTCTATGGCGTGCGGAGCTGTTAAAGTAGGTTGACCAGCCGCTGACCCACAACAGCAACAACAGCCACATCCACCACCGGCCGGTGGAGGAACAGCAGCTGGATGCATGCCATGCGAGATGAAAGCACGCCGAGTGGCCAAGGCTCATGTCCAGCCAGCGCGCCGAGTGCCAAAGTAATTAGTCTGATGGCAAATAATTTGGGCAAGCTGGCGGTTCCGCATTGTGAGCTTATTAGGCCTATGATAGACTCGCAACTTAATTGATTAACATTCAAAATGCCGCAGCGAGTGAAATGCCAAGCAATTTCCAAATGCACTTCAAAACGCTTCATCATGTTGGCCGCGTCATCATCAAAGCGAATCCAAAGTGGTAATAAATAAGCTAAAAATAAATCTAACAAAGTTTTGTTGTGATGCCCGCCAATGCTGTCGACGCCATCAATCAGGCAGCAGAAGAAGCCCAAGCTGGGACCGAAACTCGGCAAGGCCATAGGCGTTTTACAGTTTCATCAGAGATCAGTTCAAACGAAATCTACTTTAAATAGCCACAAAAGTCAAGTGAATGAGCCGCAAGAAAAGAAAAGAAAAGAAAATAGAGCCGCACCTGAAATGCTCTGACGGGAACAAGGGTTACTACAGCCGTTTTGAGGTAGTTTTTGGTGAGAAATCAACTTTAGTTGGGCGATTTACCGGCGAAAATTGCGGTTTTATAACTGAAATGTAGAGTTGGTATAACGCTTTATAATCGGCAAGGAGATGCCAATGGGATTTTATCTTGAAGTGAGCTTGAAAACAAATTTATAACTTTTTCTTTTTTCTTATGACAACGGTTTGGCAAGGAACTAAATTTTATGCGGGTGATGGTGCCCAAGTGTTAAAAATCTGTGTATCTCTTAAAGGCCCATACGGACATCCGAAGTACGTAATTTAGCTAACTTCCCCCCGCCATGGAACATTGGAGCAGTGTGACCAGACTTAAAAAGGATAACGCCAAAAATGTAAGTTTTTGGTATTTTTAATTTAATTGGCGGTTGCTTTGATGCAAAGTTGATTTTTTGTTGAAGCTCGGCTACTGCATCCCAAGCCTTGTTCACAAAATTTAAGTCCTAGTGCTTGGGGTGGAAAAGATCCCAAATGTCATTCCGCTCTTTCATCTCCATAATTAAAGACTTTTTCGTCATGGGAAAACAATTCCAAACGACTCTTTCGCTTTTGTTTTTCTGCCATGTTCTTTTATATTAATTTAATTTTCAACTTACTTTAGCTCAAAGCAGTCCAGCTTATAGCCCCATACGGACATCAAAACCAGGGACCGTAATTTTTATAATTTTTTTTATAAAAATTACAAAATAAGAGTTATTTTGAAATTTTTTTGAAAAAAAATTATTTTTAATTTATATTTTTTTTAATTTTTAAAATAAAAATTATCAAACAATTTTTATTCATAAAAATTAAAAATAAAAATTGTCAAACAATTTTTATTATAAAAATTAAAATAAAAATTAAACTCAAATAACTTTTAAACCAAGCACCCAATTACAAATATTTTTACATATATGTGATCTTTGGGTCACTATGTATGTATATACATGTCTATACGGACCTGGAAGCATGTAAATAATAAAATAAATTTAAAAATTAAAAATAAAAATTAAAATTAAATTAAATTTTTATTTTAAAAATTAAAAATAATTTTTTTCAAAAAAATTTTTAAATAAAAATTAAAAAAAATATAAATTAAAAATAATTTTTCGATAAAAATTGGATATATAAATTTATGGCCATTTTAAATAGCTGATCCAAAAAAAATTAATTCTGGTGCCTCCCCCCGGTCATATAGGTCCTTAAATTTAAATAAATTTTTATAAGTTTTTTTTTCCCATAACTGTTATTTGCAGTCCACAGAGCACAAAACAGACATCCTACAAAAAAAAATGATTAGGCATACGAGAAGACTCATGAGCTACAACAAGAGGTCATTTTTGGAGAAGATTCATACAAAGTAATGCAGTTAACAACATGCCGCAGTGATGTTTTGTGCCATGGGACACATGCAAAGTATCTGCCGGTTTTATCCAAGTTAAAGTGTTAGAAAAACAACTTCCTCCAGAAAATTTTTGTATGTTTAATTAATGAAATTGAAATGTTACATGTTAACGCATTGTCAGAGGACCTTCACTGTTAGGGCATGGCACACTTTTGTTGTGTTAAAAAAAAATAAAAATTTATATAAATAAAAGAATTAATGGAGACTATGTAGGCTGTGGGCCTTATTATGCTTTGAGCAACAGACGCAGCATTGAGAATGCACCATGTAACTTCACTCTGCTTCTACCTGCATCGACCAGCTGAAGTGCATTCAGCTAAAGTAATTTGAAAAATACATATAAAAAACATGGCAGAAAAACAAGAGCGAAATAGTTGTTTTGAATTATTTTTCAAAAAAAAAAGTCTTTAATTTTGGCGGTGAAAAAAGCGGAATGTCATTTGTGATCTTTTCCACCCCAAGCATTCGGACTTAAATTTTGTGAACAAGGCTTGAGGAGAAGTGGCCGAGCATCTACAAAAAATCAACTTGGCTTTAAAACAAAATACAGATGATCGAGCAGTGTGACCTATCGCCAACTAAATTAAAAATACCAAATACTACAATTTTTCGCGTAATTTTTTCTTAAATCTGGTAACACTGCTCTTACGTTCCACGGCGACGAAACATAAGGGAAAAAATAAAAAAAACGCTTCTGAATGTCTTTAGGGGCTTTTTCGATCGAGGTAGAAGCAGAGTAACTTAACATGGTGCATTCTCAATGCTGCGTCGCCACAGCCAATTAACATATTCTCCACAAATGTGCTGTTAAGTGGAACATCAACTGTTATGTAACATTCAAATTACAAAAAAAAAATTTTTTTTTTTTCCCTCCTCCTCCCCCAATTTTTGAATGAAACTTCTCGTTACTTCTGATGTTTGTATGGGCCTTAAAGCTTAAAGTCTAGTTTTCCTATCGATAAACATGGAACCAAAGATGTGCATTTTTGGCATAATCAGAGGTGTCACAGAAATCTCTTCCAACCAAATTCCAACCAATTCTCGTTGTCCCAGAAAACTCACATCTCTCGTGTTCTGTTTGACGTCCCGCCTGCTATGTTTTTGTTGAGGAAAACATTATATGAATAAAAATAGAGGAAAACTCGAACGAAGTTTATATACCCTTGTAGCATGATATTTGCCTTCAATTTTTTTATATGACGGCTATACGATATATTCATCCGATTTTGATCAAACTCTCCAAAATTATGTTGAAACAGATAATATTCACAACTGTAAAGTATAGTTTGAAAACCAAAAAGTTTTTCTCACTAGAACTACTGTTTACTTTGGACCAAACTTGACAGAATTGTGTGTTAGCATATAATATTGATCAGTAACGAGTTCGGGAGCGACACCATTAAAAACAACAAAGTTTTTCACACTAAAACTTTTTTTCAGACCTATCTTTTGTATGGCGGCTATTCTACATAGATGCCCGATTTTTATAAAACGTGCTGAAATTATGTGAAAGCAAGAGAACTTATAAATACGAGGCTCGGAGACGTTTGCATTGAAAACAAAAAGTTTTTTTCATTAAAACTAGTTTTTCAACCGATCGTTCCCATGGCAGCTATATGCTATAGTCATCCGATCCGGCCGGTTCCGACAAATGTGCAGCGTATTTGCACCAAAAGACTTCGTGTTAGGTTGTGTAGCTCTACAGCAGGGGTGCCCAGAATAAGCTTACATCCTCGCGAAAACAAATAGAAATGCCAAAATATATCTCAAGCAAAATCAACTACAAGAAAAAGAAAGAGGATCCCGGTTTTTCTCATAAGAAACATTACACTAGCTTACAGTATTTCCGATCCCGACCATTTGACAGTCATTTCATATTTAAATCCCTTCGCTGAGTTCAAAAATTCGTACAAATATTTTTAGTGAGGCCGTTTTCGAGAAAATGTGTATATCTTCAGTATCGGTTCATTCATTATGAAATGGTAATGCTTTCTTGAAAGGTAATTGAGCGCCCTATCATGCATTCATACACTACTTCTTAATCCGGTGCTTGACTTCATCCGGTGCTTGACATTAGCTCGGATAGAAAGAGAGATTAGAACACGCATTTGAATTTAATGTTGCTTTGCTTATGGCGCGCTTAGACCGTATACGCACCAGCTATTTATTTGCGTCAAACAAAAACGAATACGTAGCTTGCGGAATGGGCTTGGGCACACCTGCCCTACAGCTATAGGGATATTAAAGAACTTTCTTCGAAGTTTGTATTATATGAAAACATAAAACCACCATGCATGCTCCTCCAATTCGCGTTATTATTAGACGTTGAATATTTTTTCCACGGTGACTTATTAGCGGTTTTTTATTTCTCCACGTGGTGTATTTATTGTCAAAAAATTCAAATCAAATTACTGACTTAACTCTCCTTGGCTTTATGTCCGCATAAGGCTCAAAAGTTTTGAGTTTTATTTCAAAGTTGCGATCGAGGGAATTTTTTATATGGGGTTTATTTCGGTGGGCTTTATGTCGCCTTGATTTATCAACAGTCCATTTTTAAACTTAATTTTTCAGCAAGGCATCCACTGCGCCTCCGAGTCGCTAATTGCTGATGCAGTTGTCATTGGGGGTATTTTTTTCGACGGTGCACTGTGGGACATATATCTGATGTCGATTTTTTCCCTTTTTATATGTCAATGCTTATGAATGGAAACTTCTTTATATTTTTGTATGGCAGTCTAGTCCGCAGTCGAAAATAAGAAATTTAATGGCGGCAGTAGTTGTTTTCTTATTTTGACAATAATTTATTTATTTTTTGCGGCAATCGTAGGAAAAAATCAACTTTGAACGGCTGCCATTTAAAAACTGTAAAAAAAAGTTCCAAATTTAGCCATATATAATAAAATCGCTATATGTATTCAAAATCATCACAGTCGTTTTATCCAGATTCCCAAGCATAAAATTGGGACTTTTGACCAAAATTTCGACTCGCCCAGTATGCTTTGGTGGGTACCGAACTCGACGCTTAGGTTCTCTAGGTCTTTGTCTAGCAATTTTTGCTTTGGGTTTATTATGAACGTTTGGTTGAGAATCTCAGTTGCAGTCCGCAGTTTTAATTGATGAAGATTTTTGATAATGGTGGGTACCACACCCGACGCACTAACCCTATATATTGTACCCTGTAGGAAAGGCGAGTCGCCGCCTCAGTTTCACGGCACAAGCCAGATTTTGGATCAGTTTTCGCTCCTATTTTTTATACCGTAGAAAGTGCTCGACTAAACTGCAAGAAATAGTCAACTTTGTAAGGGTATAATTGAAATTTGTTATTACTTCAACATAACAGAAAATGGCTATGATTGAAACTGGGAGACCCCCTGGCAGAGTTTTTCAGCAACTCAGTTATTGGGACTGCGCCTTAGATGGCCCAAGCCTGGTCGAATCTTAATGGTGCCCGCTTTATTGAACTCGTTGTAATTAAAAATCACACACAAGCCCCCGGTTTGGGGCGACTCTTTAATTGAACACCTCAAAATGATGCGCACGTAACGCAGCTTAACGACTCGAACAATGCCAAATGCCATGGACACGGACACAGACATGCCGGCCATGTCCGCCTCCATCTCCTGGAACCCAAAAACCTAATGAGGGCAGCCGCTGCAGCTGCATGCAACGCCAAAACGCCTTAGCACGCCCCATCCAGCCAAACCGAAGCCGAAGTTTGCACAAGAAATTAAACTTGAAATCAAGTCGCAAGTCGCACATGTCCGTGTATCGGTTTGTGCATCTACTTGCCCTTAAGTAAAGTAAAGTATCTTGTTGCAACTTCATTTCGTGGCATGGCCCCAAAATATTTTTCGCTGGGCGACCGCAACACAACAACAACATGCAAGTTAAATATTTTGGCCTTGTTGTTGCTGGAGATCCAGCCCTGCCCTGCTGACTGCAGTTATTTTCTCTCCCTCGTGTAGGTTTCGTTTTTGGTTTTTGGTTTTGGGTGTTTTTATGTTCTTATAATGCGACTTATCAGATCTTTCGAAGCTGACAATGGCCGAAAAGTGCCTGATGGCAACGGCCGCGAAGGTTGTTCATACTGTGCCCGCTGGAAGGGGGTACAAGGAACTGTGGTCTTAATGCGTGCGCTGTTGCTTGTTGTATTAAAATTTCCTTTTTTCCCTTTTTCGCAATAAACATTTTTATATGCCTCCCCCCTTGCACGTCTCTGGCCACGCGTCTGGATATTTTATATGAGATTTTTGATGACTTTCAATAAAATTAAATTGAAAATAAAAATAAAATAAAAATTAATGTTAGTATTATTTTAACGCTGCAATACTGAACACTGCGTGAGGATGATGCCCCAGCGAAAGATGGTCGATGGGTGATAAGATTGAAGAAATGTATTCAAGTGTTTGCTTCGAAATGCGTTCGTGCGTTAGTAAAAATGGGTTGCCCAATAATTGCGGATTTTTCAAAGAAAGTAAATGCATTTTTAATCAAACTTAGAATGAACTTCATCAAATGCATAATTTCCATTTTGTTCGATAACCTTTTGCCATCTTCCCGGCAATTTTTTTGTATTCCACGCTCATAGAACTTCTGGCCTTATCTGCAAAAAACTGAACCAATACGATTTTATAGCCTCATCATTGCCGAAAGTTTTTACCATTTAAGGAATTCTGCAAAGATCGAAATAAATGGTAGTCTGATGGTGCAAGGTCAGGGCTATATGGTGGATGCATCAAAACTTCCCAGCCAAGCCGTCCCAGTTTTTGCCGGGTCATCAAAGATGTGTGTGGTCTGGCGTTGTCGTGATGGAAAACGACACCTTTACGATTGATCAATTCTGGCGCTTCTCGTTGATGGCTGCATTCAATTTGTTCAGTTGTTGACAGTAAACATCCGAATTAATTGTTTGGTTCCTTGGAAGCAGCTCATAATATACCACACCCTTCCAATCCCACCAAACAGACAGCATAACCTTCTTTTGGTGGATATCAGTATCTGAAGTGGTTTGAGCTTGGTTCACCATGCGTGGACCATGATCGTTTTCGATTAACGTTATTGTAAACAATCCATTTTTCATCTCCAGTTATGATTCGCTTTAAAAAAATGGATCAATTCATTGCGTTTCAGATGCATATCACAAACGTTGATTCGGTTTGTTAAATGAATTTCTTTTCAATTCATGTGGTACCCAAATATCAAGCTTTTTCACCAGTCCAAGACTTTGTATGTGATAATGAACGGTTGATTTTGGTATATTTAACTTCCTCCTATCTCACGCTCAGTTACATGACGATCCACTTGATTAATGCTTTGATTTGGTCATCATCAACTTCATTTGGCCGACCTGAACGTGGCTCATCTTTAAGTGAAAAATCTCCAGAACGGAATTTGCGAAACCAATTTTGACACTGTCTTTCTTTTAAGGCTTTATCACCATACACATCACGTAACTTTTAGCAACTCTCTCTGCGCTTTTTCCTTTACGAATAATAAAGTAAAATATGACGAAAATGCTCTTTTGGGACTCCATATTAAAAAGGGCGCCAATCAAACAAATGTAAACAAAATTACGCGCACTTTTTCTAAAGCAAGCTAATAGTGACAGCTAATAACTGACAAAAGAAAGAATGCAATTACAGAGTCACAAGCAGTTAAAAAAATAATAAACGCCGACTATATGAAAAAGCCAATTACTTTTTGGGCAACCCAATATATTCACATACAACTAAATAGACGAAGGCCAACGTGACAATTGACCCATACAGTAGGAATAGTCTTGGATTCTTGAATTAAGTCAAATTGGGCGTCCTCAACCTGTTCACACTCTCAGTAGACATGGCTGGGGAACTTGGTTTCAAGGATTTTCTGGTACCGAATAAATTAACATAATTACTTTCAAATCGTATATAATTTCGCTATCAGATTGGGGCTGCATTTACTTACATATTTTGGAACGAGTTTCTTGACCCACACATTTACTTTTTGAAGTACTTTCGAGATACACTTTCTTACTGCAAAGTAAATAAGTAAAGTATAGGCAGCCCAGAAAATACATAATGGTTTATGTCGCAGCAATTTTACTAAAATGTGAACCTTGAGTGATTTAATAGGAAGATACTTTGACATAGGCTTCTAGTTATGCTCAAAGACTTAAAACTATAGCCAGGCAGTGCCAGCTTACTCCTACCATATGCGTTAAGAGAAATCTGTCATAATTTCGTTGATTTCTATTTGGTCTGAACAGAAAGCCAAATAACTGTCATAAAAACATCTAGCAACCTGTCAGTGTGTGTGATCGCATGCCTAATTTAGTATTAAACGACTAATGGTTTGAATTTTGCACTATCTAATTAAGGCAGCAGCAGCACAGCTGTATTCCTTGGATTTGCGCGTCAGTCTTTGCACTGTATAAAGTCCCGTTTTATCTGTAATAAACTATTTAATTACACAAGTTTCACAAAAAAGACTAACTTTTGCAACAGAGAGTGTAATCGTTTCTTATGTATTTTTGGCCGTTGAACTCAAATTTATATAGTTTTGGGCTATAACTTTTAAAAGCGCGGTGATATCGAAAAACTGAAAATATGTAAAATAAGAAGAAACAAAGGACCACCAACTATTTTTCTAAGATTTTTAATATCAGCAGGAAAATTTTTCAGAATTATTTAAACTTGGGAAAAATTGATTTTATCAAAAAATAACCACATTTTTGTATTAAAATCCAAAAATTTGTACATATCAGTAAAATCAAAACATCATGTTTAGTTTTTTGTAACGTTATTCAAACCAGCTCACATTAAAACAAATTTTGTTGGAATAGGACCCATAGCAATGTGGCCACAGGACCAACAAATGTAAAGATACCTCGCTAAACACACGTTATGCAGAATATCTCGTAAACCTGACGTGCTGGGAGAAAACGGACAGTTTATTTAATTCAGCGGCCAAGAAATACATAAGGAACGATTGCTAATTTCTCTGTTGCAAAAGTTGGCCTTTTTGTAAACTTGTGTTATTAATTAATTTAAGGGGGTATTCTCCATGTGGTCAATTTTTTTAAATTTTTGGTGCATTTTTGTATAGCTTGGATTGTTAAATTCGAATTCCCAAAGGTTTTGGGGCGAAATATTTTAGAACACGCCTAGTCGAACAATGTCTTCGCTAAAACAAAGAAATTTTTGGCTAAATAAATTTCGAGTAAATAAAGCTGTGAAATAACGGCTGGTTCTTTAATTTGTATGGTTACATGTTGTCGCCTTAGATCGATATCGATTATTAATCGACTTTTAATCGATAATTATCGAAGGCTATGCTACACAATGCTCAGACTGACTAATCCGCTCAGAAACTTGAGCTGCGGCCGTATCTAAAGAAAGCAGAATGGAACGCAGAGCAGAGGAGCTGCTCCTGAAAATAGTTTTTCTGAAGATGAGGAAGGTCCGCTGTATGCAGCTGGCATCGCCGACTAATATCTGTAAGTATATAATATCTGTAATATTTTTGGTTACTTTCAAAGCAACTTTTTCGGACTGGCAAGCCACTTTTCTCCAGTTCTACTAAACCGATTTTGATTAAATAATATGCAATCGACGCGGAATTGTCACCATTCTAGAACTGCATTTTTTCATTTTTGATTTTTTTGTTTTTTGTCCCCAAAAAAGTTACTTCAAACTTTAAACGCGTTTATCTCGAAACCACGTTTTTCGAACTGGCGGCCATGATTTCTCCAGTTACACTGAACCGATTTTGATGATTAAAACTGAAATCGACGCAGAATTGTCACCATTCTGGTCTGAACCTCAATCATAATTTTAAAAAACTTTTTACTTTTTTTTTTTACACTAAACTACAAAAAAAGGGCCAAAAATCGATTTTTCATTTTTTAATGGCCACCATTTTGTCAAAAAAAATCCCAAAATTGTTTTCGAGGTTCAGACCAGAATTACATCTATACTGATTATAACCCCGTTTTTACTTTTCATTTCAGACATCCTGGAGACGTGGAATCATGGCCGCCAGCACTATAACTTTTTTTTTTGGACACCCACTTTGACGGCCGATAACTTTTGGAACAGCCCTCGCATCGAAGCAGTAAAAATTTGTTTGTTTACTTTAATCTGTTTGTAACATAATAAAATAAACAGAATTATAAAAACTCTTTTCGTTTTAAAATAACATTTTTTTTTAAAATGTCAAATAAACAGCCTCGACATGGAGAATACCCTCCTAAGCCAAAATTTCGCTCCCTTTTACAAAAACAACAAGTAAGAGCGTTAAAATCGAGTAGCCTGACTGCAAAATACCCTGTACAATTAGGACACACATGCAAACAGAGACACTTACGTCCTAAGCAGTATTTTAAAAATAAAATCGAATGCCGCGAGGCTGGATGAGTTAAGTCCTAGGTTTTTAAAAATACTTTTGCCCTTGTTACTGAACCACATTACTCACATCTTCAATACTGCAATCACTTCCTCTACTTACCCTGACTCATGGAAATTGGCCAAGATACTTTCAATCCAAAATCAAAAGACGAGTTCCGGCCAATACCAATCCTTCCGTTCCTCTCAAAAGCCTTTGGGCTGGTACAAGCAACTCAGCTGCAAGAATTTTTTGGCCCTATCTCTGTTACTTTTAATAATACTCTTACATGGAGCGATCACGTAGCCAAAGCCACAGGAAAAACATATGGTATGCTCAGGCAGCTGTCATTAACGCAGAGGGATATAACCCAAGAACTTCGACTGCTAATTGTAAAGGCGTGCCTGATCAACATTTTGTTCTATGGTTTGGAGTTATTAGGTTGCCCAAAAAAGTAATTGCGGATTTTCATATATTGGCGTTTATAATTTTTTTAACTGCTTGTGACTCTGTAATTGCATTCTTTCTTTTGTCAGTTATTAGCTGTCACTATTAACTGCTTTAGAAAAAAAGTGCGCGTATTTTGTTTATTTGTTTGATTGGCGCTTCCCTTTTTAATATGGGAGTCCACAAAGAACATTTTCGTCATATTTTACTTTATTTCCGTAAAGAAAAAGCGCAGAGAGAGTTATAAAAGTTACGTGATATGTATGGTGATAAAGCCTTAAAGAAAGACGGTGTCAAAATTGGTTTCGCAAATTTACGTTCTGGAGATTTTTTTACTTAAGATGAGCCACGTTCAGGTCGGCCGATAAGAGTTATTGTTATTGAAATCAAAGCATTAATCGAATTGGATCGTCATGTAACTGAGCGTGAGATAGGAGAGAAAGTTAAATATACCAAAATCAATATTTCATTATCACATAGAAAGTCTTGGACTGGTGAAAAAAGCTTGATATTTGGGTACCACATGAATTGAAGAAATTCATTTAACAAACCGAATCAACGTTTGTGATATGCATCTTTAAACGCAATGAATTCGATCCATTTTTAAAGCGAATCATAACTGGAAGAAAAATGGATTGTTTACAATAACGTTAATCGAAAACGATCATGGTCCGAAGCATGGTGAACCAGCTCAAACCACTTCAAGGCTGATATCGCACAGAAGGTTATGCTGTCTGTTTGGTGGGATTGGAAAGAATTGTGGTATATTTTGAGCTGCTTCCAGAAACCAGACGATTAATTCGGATGTTTACTGTCAACAACTGGACAAATTGAATGCAGCCATCAACGAGAAACGGCCAGAATTGATCAATCGTAAATGTCATTTCCCATCATGTCGTACTGAGCACATAACAAGCTTGGCCAATCAAGAGTTCGGCATAAATGTTAAGTCCTGGATGAGCCACAGAGTTTTAATATATCTAAACAATATAATAATAAAAAGAGAGCCACCTTATCTGTTTGACAAACTACAGTTTGCAGCATCCTCGCGGACCAAATGCTCTTGCATTTCAATCCAAATCTCACTTCGTAATTTCCAGTTTCCTTAAAGAGTTATACTTCTGGCCCACTGTGCAATTGAACGTTTTATTTTTGCTCATTCGCTTCCTTGGCACTTTCGCTTTCACACCAAAACAATAAGCGAGCTCATGCAAATCGAAAGTCCTCAAGGGATCTCACCATACAGCATAACCTGTGGTAAAATGTACACCTTCACATTGCGATGAGCTCTAGGTAGTGATTTACCTATACTAAATTCGCAGTAATAAACTATACGAAATATACAGATCTTTCTATCTTACGGTGGCCCAACAATGAGAGATTTTTCAAACTAAGTCCAAGTCGTGACAAAATCTTCATACTTTAAGAGATGAACTAAAATTTTTAATGCATATGAGTTTTTTTTTTTTTTTGGCGGGGAAAACGGTGTGCTCCTTTAAGCCTTAATGCTTAAACTAATAACTTTCGACTATGGATCGAGAAATGCAGTCAATCCTACAACTGTTATTAAAACATTCCAAATGTGCAATAAAAACTCATCTGGCCGCCAGCCAAGTAATGTCATAAGCTATTACCGTCTCTGATATGCCGACGATGCCAAAAGTTTCCCATGGCTTTTAATTTCTCCTCCTCGTCGTGGTCCAACCCCCTCAGCCTCCGCCTCCATCGCCGTCTTCTTCCTCATGACGTTCCCGTTGCCGTTTTTCGGCGTTTGGTGTTTTGCGCTTGTCAAATATTTGCAAATCGCTTTGACATCTGGTTCGACAACTTGTTATCGTCCGCCTGGACCAAGACTCCGACTCCGGCTCGCACATATTTCGTTTTTAATAAATTGTACCACAATTTGATATGGCCACCGCAGGCCACGCCCTGCCCCGGCTGCAGCCTCGACTATTGCAGCTGTCTTTGATTAGGCGTGGAAAAATATTGACCGAGAGCATTTTAATCGTTTTGATTAAAAGCCAGCACGCCTAATTAGCTGCAAATGCGAACCGGTACGCCCGCAGATGGAAAACCTTTTCGTCAATCGAAGAACGAATAATCCACCGAAACATAAATCGCGATATGTCGGCGACTGGCAATTGTCTGCGGCCAATTGTTATATATTTTTGAATTAAGCAAATACAAAATGCAGCGCGACACGCCCATTGTTGTACATAAATAACTCGGCGTTTTGTATTTTGTTCTAATTAATTTTGTTCCGATTCATTTGGCTGGCGCTGGCGCTGCAGCCGACTGAATGGCTCAGACCTCAACACATTTGGCGATAAGCATCGATCGAGGCACCAAAAGTAAAGCGAATGAACGACATTGGCAAATATGGACGATTAGCAACAAAGCATTTCATTTATAAGCTTTGTCTCTGGGGAAACACGTGCTCCACAATGAGCCAAGCGGCGACACAAGTTGGCTCAAGTGACAGCGGGTGGTTCGGCAAGCTGGCACAACAGACACAGCTATGGGAGGTAATTACAATATACGAACCGTTTGGTTAGCGATGACAAAATTAAATCAGTAAACAATTAAGAAAAAGCAGAATGAACACCGGAAAAAGGTGAAGACACTATTTGAAGAAGCTCCTAATAACCCTTTAGGCAGGTTCAGGATCCATGGATTCTGGCAGGGAATAAGGTCTTAGGTCTAAGGTCACAAAACTACAACACTTTTTATCCCACTGCAGTAAGCAAGGCAAGGACAGAAATTCTGGTAAGAAAAGGCATCAATGCTTACCTTATGTCTGATTACAGCACGGATGCCCTCACAGTTGTTGCCTCGAAGGTCACGATGATAAGGCAATACTATACTAGTCCCCACCGGCAGAGCTCAAACATCTAACGGCTGAGGAATGGAACGAATGCCAACGCACATCACACCGTGCCGGGTAGCCCGTACATCAACGACAGAGGTGAGTCTCTCCTAAGCTTTATCTTACAAACTAACCTTAAAATAGAAAACATTGGAGATGTGCCCACATATGTGGGACCAACATCGGCCAATGTCCTAGACTTAACTCTGACCCTAGGGAATAGTACTCAGGCATCAGAATGAAGAGTCCTCGATAGAAACTCCTTCCTTCTCAGACCACAAGTACATCCAATTTAAGATCGAGTTTGGACGTTCGAGGAAAGATGTGCAGGAATGCTTCAAACTCTGGGAGGAATACAAGATAAGACTTCGCGTCTTCAAAAAAAGTAAGTAAGTAGAAGGCAAAGCAAAACTCATGCAGAAACTTCTGCTCCAGCCTAGAGAAGGTCTCCGAAACAGCTAGACTCAGGAAACTGCTTTCAAAGCAGTCACCCATGCAGAGTCAGCTGAAAACGAACGACGGACACTGGACCGAAAGCAGCAGGGAAGCGCACTTTCCAGGCTGCACTGTAGTCAGTGAGACAGATACGCCTCAAGACTTACACACGCAACAAGTCAACATCCCAGACAATATCATTACTCCAGAAAATATCCGATGGGCGATCGACTCGTTTGCGAGCAATAAATCACCAGGACTAGATGGAATATTCCCAGCCATGCTAAAAACGATCAAATGCGCCATCGTACCAATAGCTACAATCCGATTTTGTAGCATGCTTAAGGTGGACGTTCAAGCAAGAGACTATAGGCCCATTAGTCTAATATCATTCCTACTTAAAACAATGGAAAAAGTACTGGAGGAGAGAGAAGGAAAGAAGGCAAACTGACCTAAGAGGGTAACCAGCACGCCTACACGAGAGGGAAATCCATCAGGAATTTGCTCTGGCAGCATTCCTAGACATTTCGGGTGCATTTAACAACGCTACTACAGAAGCAATAATGCGAGCTTAAGAGCTCTAGCAATACACACGCCATTGGACTCCTGGATATATAACCTGCTGAGCTGCAGAAGAGTACAAGCCGAGTGGGGTACCACAACCCTGATAAAAGAGGCACATGGCGAAACGCCCCAGTTTGGAGTCCTGTCACCTCTTCTATGGAACCTTGTGGTCAACGAACTACTTCAAGAGTTCCGTAGGAAAGCACCCAAGATAACCGCATATGACGACATAAGCATAATTATAATGGGAAAATGTCCATCGGCTGTCAGCTCAATCATGGACTCTACTCTCAGAGAGATACTAAAGTGGGCCACAGAAGCTGGACTTAGCATCAATGCGGAGAAGACGGACCTCATTCTCTTCACCAAGAGATACAAGGTACCGCAATGGACTCCACCCACGATAAATGGAACACCGCAAACCTAAAAAAAATACCTTAGAGTAGTAATCGATAGTAAACTATCCTGCACTCAAAAAATAAAATCAATCCATATGGGATCAAATCATTCCCAAGCGGTAATGAAAACAACGTAAGGGGATATGCTTGAGCCGATCAGAAAAAGGATTGAGTTGATCCGCCTTTTTGTATCCCAAGAAAGATTACTAAATTTTAGAAAAAAAAAATTATTTAGTCCCAAAGCTGTTTGATTTTGGGTATGTTTGACTTTTTAGACCAAACTTGGATAAGCTAAAACACTAGGCCAGCCTTATATAATCTCTAGGCGTGTGTGCTTTAAATTTTCAAACAAGAAGAAAGGTGCAACTACAGTTTAACGCTCGAATACTTCAAAACGGCAAAGTTTGCTAGAATTTGCTATGGGATCTCAGACGGACAGGACGGACAGACTGACGGAAAAGTTATTTTTCTAAAGGGAAAAAACCTTTTTTATTAGCGAGGCTGGATCGAACCCAGCGTTGCACACTTCCGCCCAACAGTATATACAACTTTTTATTATACACTTAAGTCCCAAAGCTGGTTCACTTTTAGACGGTATTTGACTTTTTAACACTAGGAGGTTCAGGGATTTTTTGGCGCTAAATGGCACAACCAGGTCTGCGCAGACCTATATGGTATTTGTATGGGAATACATAGGCAGATATCCTAGTAGTGTGTGTATATATGATTAATGCTAGTTAAAGGACACGGTGAACATATTTCTGCATTTAAGGTAAAAATATATTCACTTTTATTAAGCGTAGTTTAGAAAGTTACCAGCATTCAATGCACACAATGCAATGACTTCGATGAGCCGACGGTGCTATAATAATGCTCGGTAGAGCATATTATTATTGTGGTAACCGAGTACAGTGCTAAATACATATCGACTTGGATCCAACTTTTCCTTCGGTATGCAGGCTTTGTTAGTGCGTGCAAGTCGTATGACGAGAAGAAATTATTGACATTTGCTGCCAGCGGTATTTTTCGATCAATTTCAGAACAATTTTCTTTCGTTGTTTTACAGCACGCTCTTTATTTGGAACAAGTTCTTCATAAGTATGTTCCAAACAGCGTCGATGGCTGCCGATTTTCTAATAGTAATCAAAAAAAATTCTAAAAGTTCTAAGAATTATCAAATACATTTTAGAATAGTTTTATATCTGTGCGCAGATATCGTCGCCCTGTAGATAGGGTCTGCGTTGTGGCCCCACAACTCAAGAACAGGCTGACTATTGGACCTGAATATGCCGGCAAACAAAGTTGGGCCTAAATGTGCGAATATTTAATTTTCCGTTAAGGGTTTCGTCAACATTCGATTACATAGCTCCTGGGCCTTCCGCTTAGTTTCGCGCATAATTATACTGACGATTTCGGGTGTTATTAGCGATTTAAGTATTGAGATCGGGTTTCAGGTAACCCCTCGAGCCATGACCCATAGTGACAGAGTTATGCGGACGATGCGACAAAAGCTTGTCATCCTTTGAACGGTGTTTTATAATTCAGGTGAACGAGAGCAGCGACTTCATAGAAATCTTCTAAATTATCATCATCGTCATTCGGATCTTCGGCTTCTATGGCGATGTCTGTCTCAGCATCGGTAGCCGCATACTCAAGATCCGTGCCGTCATCGTCTTCGAATGGATCGGGCTTTTCGGACTTTTCATCAGGACCGGCCAACCGTTCGGTTACCCTTTCTTTCATTTGATTTCTCTCTTCTTCCGATAAACTTTGATTTCTTCTGGTGCGATTCACAACGTCCAACACATCATCATCAAAACTTGATGCTAATGCCATTTTTTATGGAAAAAACACAAAATTGGCAACTATTTGTATCATACGGACTGGACATGGTCCCATTAAAACGGACAGTCCTAAAATACGCAATAAAATATCTAAAAAAGGCAACCGAAATTGATAAAATTGATATTACAAAATTCAAGTTTAAACAGAAAAGTTAATGATCCATCGTCTGTTCACAGCATAGGAAGTCATAAACGGATTCGTCTCTAACACTCAAAACAAAAAAACTTATACACACTTTTATATGCAAAAGGTCTGCACAGACCTGGTTGAACCTCCTAGGTTAATTTGAGGAAAGACAACTCTTCATCTTCCTTTCCTCCGCCAGGCCACATGCAATAGGACATCCTTATCAACTTCAAACTTGGTTTATTTAAGACTATTTAAGATTAAACACAAATAAATATAAAAATTGTTGTGTTCAGCTGGGATTCGGGCCCACGACCATGTGCGCACTGAACATGAATGGAATGGCATTTCATCGCACACCACCAACCCCATCGGTTGTAGCTGCTTGTCTAAAAGGCTACTTATATTTCTTCGCTCTCGCTCTCCAATTTATGGACATGTGATTTCAAACGGGATTGAAGTAAGCACATTTGGAATGATTCAAGTTCGAAAGGCATGGGTCAATGCTTATATGATTGAATTGTGTATATCCTGGAAGTCGAGATTGAATTTTCAAGCTCATGCCGGGCTCACTTCAAAATTTAAAAGATTGAAAATATCTCGACTTTTTTTTTCTGTTTTGAGACTCAATGTGAAGGAAAGGATGAAGTGCAACCCATGCGCTATATGCTTCCCAGAAACTCACGCACTATATCCTACAGCTCCAAAGAAGAGACTGTAGGCTGCTTATAGGCATATTAACTGGTCACTGTCTAGCTAAAAAGCTAGGCATCATGGCAGCAGGAACCTGGAGGAATGTAAAGAAACCTGGGAACTACGGAAAAAGATGAAACATCTGCACTTCCCAAGTTTCACCACTCTAAAAGAGGCGGCCAAGAGCTAGACAGAGCATTTGCTCCAGGATTTCTAAAGGAAATGGTCCCCCAAAAAGCTCCCGGCCTCACTAAGGACCAGCCGGAAATACCTACCTACCTTAGGAGAAGCTCTTTTATGGTTGATTTCTCCATATAATAGAATAGAACCCATCTAGCAGAAAAGTTTGAAATATATGAAAAAAGCTTAGTAAATTTTTATTAAAATACGCTTTGTTCAAAGTTTTTTCAACTTTTAAAGAATAAAATGGTAAATGTTCCTGTCATCGAACATTTTTTCTTCTTCTTCTTTCCATTGTAAGTGAAGTTTAAATGCTCCTTAAAATTTTTGGACACTATTTTGGCCCCGACGAAACTAGCTTCGCGTTGTTAAAAGAAATAATTAAATAAATTTTGTGCTCAAATTGGGCAATAACATAAAAATGATCCAAAACAGACTTAAGTACTTGAAGCAATCACTTTCCCTTCTTTTTACAGTACTGCTGGCAGCACACAAATTCTCCGTTCTCTGATACATGACGCAGCGTCCGTCTAACAATATATTGGAAAATATACTAAAATACTTGAGGGATCATATGTTCACAATCACCAACAGCAATGCCATTACTCGAATGAAGTGGGGAGAGAGTTTTAATGGCCATCACATAAACTCAACTTGTCCTAGCAGTAATTTCCTAGACTTGTCAATTAACCCTCGCACCTGGCTTGGCAAAAAAAAAAACGTGCCAGTGCACCCATGACTTGCCATGCTCAGCAAAAACAGCAACAGCAGCAGCAAATGCCTTTTAATTGAAAATGTTGATTGAACTCAAGTTCGTTGCTTAAGTCTTTCGTTTGACTGTTTTATAAAAATGCCCGCTTTAGCCCCTCGGCCGGCCGGTGTGGTGGATTTACAGCGTGACACCGAATTGTTGTAGTAATTAATAATAGCAGACAACAACAACAAATTATGTTTTTAATAACTGTAAATTTGTAGTTGTAAAAATTTACGATTTAATTGCGGAACATTTGAATTTTATATGAGGAGGAGTGTCAGGTTATATGCCGTGTGTGTGTGTGTTTGTGTGTGCGTGGCCCGGTTTTGACCTCAGGCAGGCCTGAACTAGACCTTGACTGCAGCCCCAAAACGGACTCTCAATTGCTCATGGTCGTGGTCATCTCTCGTTGTCGTCGCCGTTTTGCTTAAGCCACAATTACTTATTTAATCATAATTTTGTTCGCGTTTCCACAATCATCAATCATCAAATGCAATTGCCGACAGCGCCCGGGCAGAATTTCTGCGACGACTGGGCCAACTGTCAGTCTGACAGATTGCAGCCCGATACTCGCGTCGAAGTTGGCCAGGCCAAGTGGAATGCCCAGGCATGCGGTTGCCGCTCCAGCTGTTTAGCGCAAAAAAGTAGCATCGGCGGCAGCAGAACGCCACAATTATCTAGTCAGCAGTCAGCAGTCAGTCAGTCAATCGGCTCGTTGAACTTGCGCTGCAGTTTGCCTGCGCAGCGATCGCACAAATCAATCGATCACGTTTTATGCTAAGCCAACACAGTTGCCCGGCCGAGCACGTACCCAGGCTCTCGGATGGTCCAAGACCATTTCACCGGGCTGCGCCACACTTTGCTCTAGCCCGGCATACCCCAGCGGATGGGGGAAATGGCACCAAGCTGAAGCGCAACTGAATGAACTTTCCAAACGCTGCTCAACTTCAGCTGGCGAAATGCTGTCGGCGTCGGCAGCAACCTCAGCGGCGAGATGGATTGATTGATTGCCTGAAACAGTTAGCAGACATTGTCTGGCCGGGGCTTATTGCTATTTATGATCTTGATCTATGGATCGAGGGCAAAAGCACATGCGGCGACGACGTTGTCGAGCAGCCAGTGCACATGTTGATAATCAGCACGAAGCTGATAATGATGCCAGAGCTGGCCTTGATTGCGGCTGCCGCCGCTGTGCTGGTATTTTCCTTCTTCCTCCGCAGCCGTCAATCATACCGGAGTACCCGAGAGCCGCCTAGTTTCTTTTTGATTGAAAAACATTTTCGGAAATTGTTACACAAAAACCTTAAAGGGTAACATTGGCCAGAAACCAGAAATCCGCGACCAGGTTAAAGAGCTGTTGGTGTTAAGTGCATGATAATCGATTCGAGTCGGTGTTTCTCGGCTCGATTTTGGGTTTCGGTGTTGGCGTTAAACGGCCAAGCGCCAAAACTGCCTATTTATGGGCAGTTGCAGTTTTGTGTTTCGGTTTTTATTAGGCGGTTATGTGGCCTGGACAGGAAACCATTTATTTGCATGTGCAGCATAGAAAGTATCTATTAGATTGCCGCCAGAAAAAACACATTAAAATTCATTACATCAACTAACAAAATTGTGAACTGTTGGGCACCCAAAACGCCACCAAATAAAACCAGAGTAAAGACCACAAACTGGTTAACACATTTTGCCACTTTTTACAGCATTTTAATTATGCACCAAAAAGCCAAAGGAAACAGACGGCAAAGTCAAAAAGAATTTTTTGCCGGCAATCAATAAAAAGTCAATAAATATCAGCAGACAGTCAGACACACACACACACACACGCACGCGCCAACCAAAGAGTTATCATTGCGTACAACAACAACAACCGCACAAACAACGTGCTAAGTATCATTTTATGAGATCATTTAAGATGACGCTGCTGCTGCTGGTGCTGCAGGTGCGCCCAGCTTTGACGACAGCTCACCCAGTTCGGGTTGGAGCGGAGCATGCTAATTACAACATGTCGCCAAGTGGCGGCACCAATTTAGTGCAGTTAACTTTTTGGCCTTTGAGCAGCTAAATGTGCATATGAACGAAAATAGCAAAAATATGCAAAAAAGAATATCAATGTTTATTGGAGGGGGGACATGGAATTCGATATTCAAGACAAGCTACGCCTATTTGCAAACGTGAAACTTTTGAGGCACGGCTAATGCAGATCCCGTGGGTCCTGTTACTCTCTATCATGACGAAATTCATACCAATTTAATTTGGAATACATTTTAATCGTACATCCTTCCAGTAGAACTTTAATCTTTTACTTGTTGTGGAAGATGGAAATGATATAGAAGCAGAATGTAAAGCAGTAGCTAAGCGAAACCAAATCAAGTAAGAAAGACATGGCTACATCGACTCGGCGCTGTTGACGCTGATCAAGAATATAAAAACATTCATTTGCACAACTTCATGATCCATTGATACAAAAGAAAATTGTAATTGAAAAATTTGTTTAATTTTTTTGAAGTGCCCATAATTTTTTTTTTTTAATGGGGCTCAGAAGCAAAATTAAATTCCAATTTGAGCAACATTTCCATTGGTCATATTTTAGGCAGGTAAATGTTATTACAAGAGTAAGTTAAAATTGAATCGATTTTCGGTTACGGTTCTGCTACGTACCGAAACTTTCATTTCGGTAAAAGGTTCTGTTTCGGTTTTAGTTTATTTCGGTATTCGGCTCCGTACCTGTACCTAGATTTTTAGAAATACAAGGGAAAATTTTAAACGTTAGTTCAAACAAAGTGGGTAAGAAAACTTTACACATGTATTGATGTTATTCGAGTGTGTTTGCCATTAAAAATTCAAAAGTTCGTATTCAAAAGGTGATTAATTTAATATTTTATTAATAAAGCCTTTACCAAAATTGTTGTTGTGTTAATAAAACTCGCAACCCACTAGAATTTGGTCGTTCATCAGGGCAAACGGCCCTTCCATCAACCGAGCACAGAGAAACACACGCATCTCGAATAGTCTGATTTTTTAATTGCCACACGAATGCTGGGCCTAAACAATTCATCAATGCACCTGCATCTAGCAGTTTTCTTTTTCTGTGCTTGATTCGTGTTTTGCTGATCGACTTGACTGTTAAGCTTTTTCTCAAGCCTTTGCTTTTTTAGGTTATTTAACTCTCTTAGCTCTACATAGGAAATAAGCAGCATACTTATGGGCTAATCCTGCGTTGCGGACGTTACATTTGTCCGCAAATTTGCTTGTTAAAATGTACACAGCTGGCGTCCACATTGGTATATTTTAATAAATTTTTTTGCAAAATGCAGTTCTTTGGGAGTACTTTCAAACCCAATTTAATATAAAAGGTTATCTGTTTCTGAAAAAAGTTATGCTTGTTTAAAGTTCCGTTGCGGACGTTACAAAAAATAGAAGTCGACCTTGAGGCTTATGTGCATTTTCACATTTTTTAGCGAATTTTGCAATTTAAACAAAAAAAGTCTGATAACAAAAAATTAAGTGGAATAAACGACATTTTCAACCTAGCTTTCAAAAAAATTATAAGTATTCCCGTTATAGAAATATCTTAATTTTCTGTCTGTTGCGGACGTTACGTTGCGGAAAAATTTAAGAAAATGCTTTTCTAAAAATAGAAATTGTGTTCTAGATTTCGGGGCAATTTTTCTAAAAAACCCTTCGACAATTTCAGCTGTTATGTCGATTTAAAATTCCCAAGCGATTATGGCCGCTGGCATGAGGAGGAAGCAGCTGGCGTAAAGACTAAAAAAAAAAATTAGAAAGAGGAGGACGACCGACCACAGACCAAACCCCGTGTTGGTTGTTGTTGGATCTACCTCTCTAACTTCACCTCTTCACCAAACCCACTTTCTTTTAAGCTATAAATTAATTTTAAAATAAGCATTAACAATTATTTTTTTTACTTACTCTTTACTGGGACTTAAACTCGGGACCACTCACAAATACTGAACACACGGCCGACGTCTTAGCCCACCCGACTATTAGCCTTAAGCAAGACATTGCGTCATAAACGTAGTTAAGAATGTACGCAGTTGGTCTAGTTGACATGACATTCGCTTAGCAATCGTGGAGGCCTGGGATCAAGTCCCAGTAGGAGCAAACTTTTTTCTTCTTATTTTTATGTTTTTTTTTATGTTTTTTTTTTTGTTAGCAATACCTTGCGTTAAATCGTACCTGTAAATTTGTGTGTGCCGCATTTGGCGCTTAAGTACTCACTTTTGCCAATCAATTAGAAGCAAGGGTTGTGGTCGAGTGGATAAGACATTAGCTTAGAAAATGTCGGGGACTGGAATCAAGTCCCCCCGTAGAACTATACTTTTTTTTTCTTATTTAATGTTTTTTTATTTTTTTATTTATATTTGAGGTGTTTTAACATTGACTATATTTTATACAATTCTTTAATCGATTACTACATGGTGAAACGCATCTCAAGACAAAACAAAAACTTGCTCAATACATCTACATTCTTCAGGGATTGCGAATGGACATTAGTGTGTATAAACAAATGCCATCACATAGACGGCTTCTTCGTTAAAACCGAACTACAGCATAGCGAAATGCAATTTCGCAAACATTTTTAGAAAGGGAAGGATTTAAAAGTACCCTAAATTTGTAACAAATTTTTTCTAAAGTCAAAGGCGAAATTACCCTTAAAATTAGAAAATGCAATAAAGCAAATTCACCGTAAAATTTAGAAAAAAAATATATTTTTCTAATTTTTAGAAATTTTCAAAAATTCATTTTTAGGGCAACTTTTCAAAAAATTCAGAAATTTTTTTCCTTAAATATAGAAATTTTTTCTAAATTTAAGGGCGATTTCGATTTTAGGGCGATTTTCTTAAATATAGAAAAATAATTTTCTGAGTGTATGTATCCTATTATTCCATTAACAAACATTTGGATTTTGGACAACTTTAAATTTTAGCCCTTGGTTTAAAAATTTTCGGATTAGCCCATATGTGCATAAGACAGAGCATCACTGTGTAGCAGTACACACCAATCATGTTATATAAATGATCAATCAACAAAAAAGTGTTTGGCTGCTGCAAACAACTTAATCAAACTTAATTAAGAACTGTCTATTAACTATATATGAACGTCGTCGCTAGCACCAACTGCTCCTGGATTCCACCTCGAGTTTTCCTCAAGACTTTGTGGGCCATTTAATGTTTGTTGTAAGCCCGGCCCGGCGAGAATGTGCACATCAAATCGAATATCCGATCGTCGAGCCAGATCTTTTCCTTTGTCGAAACATACATTTACCATTAAGAAGTACACCTGTTTTGACAGCAGCAAAAAGCGCTGGTTTTTATTAAGATTTACGCTAGCAACTAGTTCATCCAGGGCCCATTTTGATAAAGTGGCAATGGGCTAAGAATAAGGACAAAATGTAAATTTTAGGGACTATAGTTATTGCTACTACAAAGTGATTGTTTTAGTGACCTTTTTGACTGAAAATCGTAAAACTTTTTAGGCAGGCTCTAGGTAGGTAAAACGAGAAAGGCAAAGCTAATTTCGTCTGTACCGAAGTTTTGATACACTTGTCACAACGGTTAGCGACTTCGACCAAACTTCGCAAATCAGCTTAAAAACATGACATATTACCCATGACCGTGTTTGAGAGTGATAATATTGAGAACAAACCAGTTTTTCTCACTAAAACCCATTTTCGAACGAACATTTGTATGGCAGCTACAAGAAGTAGTTATCCGATCCGGTCGGTTCCGACATATTAGCAGCGTGCAGTAAAAAGAAGACTCTGTGCAAAGTTTCAGCTCGATAGCTCCAAAACTGAGGGACTAGTTCGCGTAGAAACAGACAGACGGACAGACGGACGGACAAAGCTTAATCGACTCAGCTCGTCATGCTGATCAAAAATATATATACTTTATGTGGTCGGAGATGATTCCTTCTATGCGTTACAAACTTCTGGGCAAAGTTATAATACACTTTTCAAGTGTATAAAAATATAAATTTAAGTTTTAAATTTGAACTTGATAACTGCAACAAGTTAGTAGTCCGACTTCAATATACCCTGTATAATTGACAACGAGAGCGTAAGTTAAAGTCGGCTCTAACCGACTTCGATAAACCCGTTACTCATAAAAAAAAACATGTTTAACAGTGCTCCTGCGTTCCTTAGGGTGACCATCCGAAAGGTATGCAACATTTTTTTTAGGGTGGGTGGGGTGGTAGCGGGGGGGCTTGGTTCGCTTTTTTGCTCATAACTTCTGAACCGTTCATCCGATTTTTATCATTTCATCGGCAAATCGATTCATTTTGCTAAGTACGAATCGTCTATCTTCAAAACTGTGGGAGATATAACGTTTTTTCCAAATTGCGGGGGCGGGAGGGGGCGTGGCCAAAATTTGAAACAAACTTGGTCTGCGTGCAAATAAAAGAAGCATTTGTCCCATACATGTCAATTCTCTATCTTTTACCATCTCTGAGATCGACGCGTACATACAGACAGACGGACAGACGGACGGACGGACGGACGGACGACGGACACGGACAGGCTAAATCGACTCGTCTGTTGATGCTAATCAAGAATACATATACTTTATATGGTCGGAAATGATTCCTTCTGCCTGTTACATACATTTGCACGAGTAACGGGTATAAAAAGATTCTGGCTTAGCAAAACTCTTGTTCAGTGAAATAAAATAACGCGAGACCAGTCTGTTGGAAAATAATGCATTGCTATGTGGCCTTTTCTTAAGCCCTCGTTATAATGTCAGGCTAACCTCTGAACAGAAAAATACATGTGTACCTGCTTTTACTGATATTCATGTAGAGATCCAACTTTCGAAACCGTAAAAACACCATTCGTCGTCAAGTTAATATAATAGTACTTCAGTGTTTATTTTATAGTTTACATTATTAACTTAGCTTAGTTCACATGTTTTTATTTATTAATGCGTAGCAACGATCGCTGCACACGTCTTCTCTGTTTAAAAGCTAAATTCTCTCCCTCTCTCTCTCTTTCCTTGCTGTCTATCGAACTCTAGCCGATCACTCAAGATCACGATAAATCTAAAAATGCTCAAGTTACTTACACGCTAGGGTTGTCAATCCTACATACATATGTATATTTAAGAATTTTATCCACTTCTGATCAATTGCAAATAAATGAGGAAAGCAGCTCTGACCCAACTACTTTGTCCGAATGTGGAGATGAAGTCGATTTATTTATGAATTTCTACGAAGAGAATCAGGGCAATACAAAAACTTTTGTATTTTCAAGAAACAATGTTACCAATCAAGGTTTTCCTGAGCGAACTTAGTTTTTGGGGATTTTTCCTTTCATTTTGAAATAAAAGGGATTTTTTGATATTTCGAAAATTTGTGGGGGGTTTTGAGCACCCCATTTAAAAGTTTAAAATTCGTGTTTTTAAAAGCCTATACTCAGATGAGATAAATTTTTAGTTTGTTACGATATTCCACATGAATCGACATGAAGATTTTTATGACTCCGCTAAGAAATCAGATGGACAGAAACACTTTGACCGCTATCATGCTTCTAAGAAATAATCATTAATTTACCTTCTTTGTAACTAATTTTTTTATATTTTAAGTAACGTTAAGTTTGGTGAAGACATTGTTAATTAAATATCATTTTAATCATCTTATGAACAAACATGTGAAATTGTTGGGACATCAGTTTTAAAATGTCTGCTAGGTTTACCGGTCCGTTCGTTCGTTTCGGCTTGATTCTCGGTAAAAAATTAAAAAAAAACACATATTTTCGGTGAAAAAAATAAATTTCATTATTTATAATTTCCAAATGAAAATTCTACATGCTTAAGGGCCTGTAACTATATGAAGGACCAATCGGACGAAATTGGTATGCTTAAACCGTTTGTTTATTTAAGTCTAAGCTACTCAGCACAAAAGCTGCATTTCTTAAACATGTTGATTTTATAAATTTTTTTTGTAATTTTAGTTACAAGAATGTGTCTTTTTTTGACCGTCCATCTAGGATCCGATGGCCGATGCAGCACTCCACTTATTGTGCAGAAGTAGGCGGAGTTATTGCTAAATGGAAAATTCGATTAAATATGGAATAGCATCGTAACACTTTCTATCACACCTGCGTTAGCTAACCAACCGAACCACGTCTTGGCTGCTAATGTTGCCAAGTATAGACTGTTATATCACAATTCTCCTCCAAATCTGGACCTTGGTCCGTCCGTCCACTCTTTGCCCGAAACAATGCGCTAATGATTTATTTAAAGCACATTCAGTATACTTATTGTGCCGGCCCGACCCAAAAACAATTCCGAAAAAACCAAAATCCAAGAGATTGCCCACTGGGCTAGCTGGGTGGGCGGCATCGAGTAGAGCCGCACCCCTCTGCGTAGCATTGGCAGTGACCCAGCCGGCGTCGGAGTCGGACCCAGAGTTGGCTGCGTACTCCGTATATCACTGGCTGCGTATCTGCGCCGCGGGTGCAAAACGAAATCGACATTTAATGCGCTACCACACACAATTGTGTGCAGGAAGCAGTACGCTGAGAAGCCAGGGGAGGGGCAGTGGTTTCTTGAAGGCGGCCTGCCCGTTTCCGTTTGCGTTGCAGCTAGACCATGATATCGCATATTTCAATCAATTCGCTTATTGCTGTCTTTTTGCTCTCGGGGCATTCCCGTTAGTATAATAGACCATAAAGGTGCGCTGGCGAACAGAAATTTCACCACCACGCGACCACAGAAATGTATGCCGAATCCTCGTTTTCTGTTTTTGAGCGAAAAGCGTGAGATGCGACCACATGCAAATTTCAGGCACGATGCCATGACGGACACTTGTCAACGATTCTTTAAGTTTCGGGTGCTGCTGCCATTTTGTTCTCGACAAAGCTATGCAAATATATGTCAGGAGCCGATGGCGGTGAGGAGGATGATGATGATGATGATGATGGCAGAGTCGTCATGTCAACTTCTCGACAACAACAAATGAAGATCAACAACATTGGCTTATTTATTTTATACATACAACGATGCATTGCAGCGTCCGCTACACCCGCTGCAACTGCAAACAGCAACAGCGTGAGGCATGCACACTTAGAAAAATCAAAGAGTTCGACAAAAATGGCGCATCGAACAATGCAACGGTATGAGTTAATTAATTAAGTGAGTTATGTGTGTGGCAAAGCTCTTCTTTTGCTTCCCCATCCGCTTCATTTGAGCTGCTTAACTCATAGCTAAAACAAGAAAGCCAAGCTAACTTTGTCTGTGCTAAAGATTGTATACCCTTGCAAATGCTGGTTCTGAAATATCAGAGTTTAAGGATGCTAGACAAAACAAGACAGAAAACTGCTCGAATTCGAGAAGACAATTAATCTCGACTTCGAATCACTACAGATAAAACAAGTAAGTGCTGTATCAAGTAATGTGCTTCCTACGGCTTTGAATTCCTTTTATTTGATTTTTAATTTATTTAAATAAACTAAAAGGCGCACTTGCATATCTTCGATGTTTTTGCTCGGATCGTATTGTGGTATACAGAAAAGATAGATATTGGGCCTAACTTAATATATATCAAGTCACTAGGTTCAAACTTAAAAATTGTAGTTCTGACAGTTAGTCGCGGCTACAGAAGAGGTAGTGATCCGATCCGGGCGGACATATTAGTAGACACTTTTCAAGTGTACAAAAAACTATGCTCCTACGGGGACTTGATATCACGACCAAGACGCTTTCTTAGCGAATGTCTTGTCCACTCGACCACTGCCCTTGTTGCTCGCTTAGCGGCGATGTGACGCCTGCTTAAAATTTTATCTGTTATTTTGACGCCAGGTCTTGCTTATGACTGAAAGTGGAGTGGACTAAGGTGCCGTCCTGTTTAGTCTTCGTGGTCCAGAAATTAAGTCCCAGTAAAGTCATAAATAATATAATTTTTTAATGGAATTTCAAAATCACTTAGGAAAATGTAGGTGGTGATGGTAGTCTGTTGATCGGCCGTGTCTACTGAAACTTTGGGGATTGGTTGGACAAGCGCCCTTGAAGGTTTCCAAGTTGAAAAAATGAGCTGGAAATGGTCAAAAACCGCGAAATTTGCTAAAGTTTCGATTGCGATGAATTTTGGGGACATGGATTTGGTCCACAGATAATTCAAGCCATAAAAACTTTTGTGTGCAGCGCTTACTTGGTATCTGTAGTGATTCGAGGAAGTCGAAGTTGTGTCTTCTCAGTGACCTCTGTCTTGACATATAGCATCCTTAGTGATATTTCGAAATGCATTTGCAGGGTATACAGCACCAGACAGGGTCCAGCTTGGCTTTCTTGTTTTTAGCTATGAATTAAGCAGCTCAAATGGGAAGAAAGACAATTAATTAACTCACAATTGCCTTCGATAGCCATTTGATGAGCTCACGTTTTCTGGGAATTGACCTCACTGCTGCGCTTGGTGCTACTGTAAAAATCTTGTTGTCACGGTGGGCATCTCACCCTGTTTTCCTGACTGCTGCATTTGTCCAGTGTAGAAAGTGACAGTGCTCGATATTTTTCAAAGCTGTAGTCGCCATGAGATGCCGGAGTAAACGAATTGATAATATGCGATATGTTCTCCTTTCTGGCCTGTGAGCAGGCCAAAAACATACTCTAGCTCAACACAAAACTTCACTGTGTGGTAGCATTCGTTGCCAGAAGTGGATGCTGAGCAGCTATTTGGTTTTTTATTTCGAACCATTTATTATACTGAATGTGTAAACAATCATTGGCGCGGTGGCGGACGGACCCGGGTCGGGGTAACAGTCTGCCGCGGCATTGCTGGCCGAACGATTTCGGTGTGAGCCGTCAAATAACCCGCGGTAGCAGTGCGTCGTGGTAAACCTAGATGGTCGAGACGCATTTAGAGTACGAAAATCGGCATGTTTAAGTAAAACAGTAACGATAACAGACTTAACAAACAAGCGGTAAGCTAACAAGAACGTCGAGATTAGTTACAGGCCCACAAAAGCTAATGGGAGGCCTGCATTTGAAGTAAATAATAAAAAAATTATTTTCTATTTTGCCGAGCAACAAAGCAAAATGTCCCAAGATGATGGAAATGTTTAATTAACAATGTCTAATAAGGTAAGAAGATCGATTATTTCTTAGAGCATGATAGCTGAGTTTCTTAGCTTGAGATCATAAAAATCTTCGTAATCCTTCGTAATGGAGATCTCAACAACAGGCAAGTTATCTCATCCAGCACCAATTTTAAACCTGGTGTAAAAATGTCTGTGGAAATGAGGAAAAATCCCAAGTTCTGCTCAGAAAACCTGATTAACAACATTGTTTCTTGAAAATACAGAAGTTACAGTGTCATGATAAAACGACTGCATCTCACGATTTCAGGTCGAGTCATTTATTTGATCAGAAGTGAATAAGAATTCTTAAAATGTCTCCACGCATTAGCGACAGCAAGCTAACGAGCATTTCGAGAAATTGTTAAACAGAGGCGTGTGCAGCGATCATTAAATAAAAACGCTAAACCTAATGAAACTATAAGGCATTACTATTGGCGACGTTGAATGTCCCCGGTTTCAGCATTTCCGACCGCCACTAAATATGTATTCTTGATTGGCATCAACGAACAGTCCATTTAATAATATCAGACTCAGAACTCATCGTTCTGTCCATTATCTCTTTAATATTAAAGACGGAAATTGACATGTATGGACAAATGCTTCTTTGCCGCCAGGCTGGTTTGTTTCGAGTACGCCCCCTCCCGCGCGGTTGGAAGGGCGTTGTAATGGGCCCATTACGAGAAATGAACGATTCGTAGCAAAGATGAATCGTTTTATGATAGTGATAAAATCGGATGAACAGTTATGAAATAGCCCCGCACCTTTCAGTGTGTTTAAACATGTTTTTATGGTTATCAGTCGGTCTGTCAGTGAGGTCTCGGTAACTGCCGCGGTGCCTTCAATTTATGTTGCAGAGAATGTGGCGAAATGACATATCATAAGTAATATGACGTCAGCATATGACAAACTGATCATTTGTCATTTCTGCGCGAACTAATCCTCAGTTTTGGAGCTTTCAGCTCTTGCGCAAGTCTTCTTTTGCTGCGATCACTTAATATGTCGGAGACCAGATCGAGATAACTGCCTAACTAGCTATACATCTCGTTCGAAAAACTTGGAAGGCTGGTTTAGTATCATATGTCGGTGATGAAGTATCAAACTTCGTTACGAACAATGCTATACTGCCTGAAACCTACTTACAAAAGAGATTTTACGGTAAAAAAATTTCATTAATCCTTTAATAGTAGTCCCAAATCTTATTCAAAATGGGCCTGGACTTAATTGCTGGCAACAAATCTTTATAAAAAACAAACGTGCTGCTGTCAAAACAATTAATATGTAATGTGTATGTTTGAAAATCATTTATTGTTTGATATTTTGTGTACAACAACAAACATTATCAGTAGCAACAATTCATATATAGTGGTGAACAGTTCTTATTAAGAGATTTGATTAAGAGATTGTTTGCAGCAGTTTTAATCTTCTCTGTTATAGATAAGTGTACTACTACACTATTCTTATCTCAATTTAGGCTAAAGTATGATGTTGTCAGATAATAGGATGCATAGTCAAAATGCGTAAATGTGATGCCTTTAGTATTCTTTGTCAGTCAAAAGAGTTATTTCAATATTTTGGCTTTTGCTTAATTCTTCAATTTGGTATATTATATTTTACAAGATATCTAATATATATCAAAATTTAAATTAAATCAGTTTATATTTATATTTAGTTTTCAAATAACCCAATAAACAGAGTTTTTCATTAATCTGATGAAAAATACCTTTATTACATTTTTGAAAAAGTAAAAGCAAATATCCTGGCAACTAAGCAAAATTTTGGCTATTATGAGTGGGTTATAATGTTACCAGCAAATGGTCTGGTATCAGGCTGTAGAAGTAACAAAAGTAATGTTTAAACAATATTAATATAGAGTAAATTCATAATATCAATATTATTAATATTAATAGTTGATAAACTATCGAGGAGCAAACTACTCAGAAGAACATATTTGGAAATCGCCCTAAAAATCAAGTCTTATGAACCCAGAAAATTTCAATATTTAAGATTTCTGGATTATGATTACTAAAATGATTTTTTGAAAAGCTTTCTCAAAGGTGAAGGTAATATTTTTTTCTAACATTTAAGGGGGTGGTGCCTTTCAATTTTGAAGTATTTCTGTTTTAGAAGATCCTTCAGTGCTATAGAAGCCATGAAGTTTTGTTTTGCGTTTCACTTCTGTCGATTAGTAGTATATGAAAGAATATAGTCAATGTTAAAACACCTCAAATAAAAGGAAAACGTGAAATATAAATGCAAATCTGGCAGTAATGTCGTGTGATGTAAAGTGTGTAAGCAGCAAAATTAAAGCATAAATTGCAGACATTGGCAGATGTGGCTAAGCAAAAAGGCATGAAAAGGCATGAAAGTTTGGACTTGATGCCCGGGCCTCAGGTTTGCTAAGTATGTTCAACTGAACTGCGCTTAGCTGGGCTAATGGTCAGTGGTGTTCGTACGTGTTGTACGTAATTGTCAAATCTGATAGGTAAGTAAAAAGGCCCAGTAGCTATTTCAAGAGTGGTAAAATAAAAGTGGGTAACAAGAGGTAGAGGGGTGAATCCAACAGCAACCAACACGAAGGTGCTTTTCCACAATTTTTTTAGTCTTTTTACGACAATATCGCTTGAGTGTCAATCGACATAACAACTGAGAGTAATTGAGAAAATTACAGAATCGTACAGAGAAAGCATTTTCTTAAATTTTAGGGCAAGTCTCTTTGGCCCCCTTTTTAGAGCAGGACCTCTAAAATATTAGGGCGAAATGTACTTTTTAGTGAGTTTATTTTGAGTGTAGCAAATCAATTAACATCGAAAAATGAAGTACAAATAATTCAATTTTATCACTTACATAAGTTTCAACCAATCAGTGAAAATAAAATTTTTACGCAGTTTTAACCTGATAATATTTGACATAACAGTGCAACAGACAGAAAATTAAAGATATTTCTATAACGAAATACTTATAATTTTTGGAAGCGAGTTGAAGCATGTCGTTTATTTCGCTTAAATTTTTGTTATCGAACATTAATTGCAAAATTCAAAAATGCATGAAGCCTCGAGATCGACTGTTTTTTTTGGCGACGAACTAGACGAAAGCAGCTTTTCGGGGAAGCGAGATGACGCGCATAGGTTTGAACGAGTGCTCACAGGCGTTTGCAAAGGAACATTGGAAAATGGCGTGTGTGTGTACATTTGGCTCAACAGGTTACGGATAAATGTGACGTCGAAACATAGTATAACCTTTCCTATGTGAGCTGGAAGGTATTATGAAGTGAAGGCAGTCAGTCGATCGGCGAGCAAGTCAGGCGCAGAGGCGACATGATAATTGTTTGGGTAACGTCAGTGGCAGTGGAATCAGACTGGTGAGTGTTTGTTTCATTCTCTGATAACACTGCCCCTGATGTTTGACAGGTGCGGTTTTATGTCCTCTGAACAACGGGCGAGAACATTGATAAGGCGATTAGATTAATCACGAACTTGGTACCAATGAAACACTCGAATGTGTAATAATGTGGGCACGGGCAACGTTTAAGGCAGCGCGTATATTTCTAAAAATCTGGGTATTTTTAGACAATACCGAAGTAAAACCGAGACGGAACCTGCCCCGAAAATGAAAGTTTCGGCGCAGCAGACCGTGACAAAGTGTTGTTTAACTTACTCAATAACATAAAATGAGCCAGTAAGCCAATTTAATTTAGCACAAACCCATTAAAAAAAGTATGGAAATGTATCTTGTTGGCACCAGCTATCGACCGGCTCAGGTATCATCGCAGCTCACAACCTGGTCAGGATTTCTGGCCACTGATTTTTGTGGCCAGTACCGTAGGTGCGGAGGAAGGAGAAGGAAATGCAGCCTGGCAGCCTCAGGCCGCTCTGGCAGCGCCGGCTGCGTGCTGATCAGCTCATTGGCTCGCCCTCGTCCATAGATCAAGATCCTCAGTGCAAGCGAACAATATAGCAACGATCCTCTCGCCGCTGGCCTTCGACACTCCGGCTGAGTTGAGCGGAGGATAATTCAGTACTTCAATATCCGTGGTGAGTGCTTAGTCGTAGCGTTGATCGTGTTTGATAGATCACATATCAACGAGCTGACGCGACGATATGCGCTATGAACGGCCTGTATCGACACTCGACGGCAGTCTTCGTGATGATTAGCAGTATGATTAGAGTGTGAAAAATACCGGCGTGTATGAGCGGTGAAGTCCCTGGCTGGTATCCCGAAGATTCAGGCCTTGCTGAGTCAGAGCCAGGCCGCACACAAAGCACGCGCGCGGCATGCTGACAGGCGCCTCCTTATAATAAATTCAGAATGTTCCGCAGTAAATCATGGAAATTTCTGGCTTCTGGTGATTATTAAAGCATGAATTTGTTGTCTGCTATTATTATTGCCTGTATTCGATGTCGCAATACCGCCGTACCCGGCAAAGAAATAAGCGGGCATTTATAAGGCGATAAAGCGGGCAAGCAACGAACTTGAGTATTTCCCAAAGGCATTTGCTGCTGCTGACCCGCTGTTTGCTGAGCAATGACGAGTCGTAGTTACGCTGGCGCGTTTTGCTGAAGCCAGAATGCGGCGTAGAGTGGATGTGGCAAACTCTCTTTGCTTCATTCAGTAATGATTTGGGTGGGTGATGTGAACTTTTTGTATCTTTTGTAGTACATCATATGATCCTCAATGACACAGCCTTTTCAATATGTAATTGAGACAGACCGCTTTGCGTCTTGAGGAGTGCACCCATTACTGGATCAAAGGGAAGAGAAGTGATTCCTTAAGCTCTTATATTTAGTCATTTCAATGTTATTACTTAGTAGCATAAAATTTATTTAATTATTTCTTTTAATAACATGACTATCACAGAATTGCTCACGAAGAAAATGGTATTTTATGTCATTCTTAAGTTGAAAGGCTGAACAAGCATGTTTATAGAGTTTGCTAAACTTTTCATATATTGGAAGGTTTTATTATGGAGAAATCAGCAAATGCTGTGGGCACAGTCTGAGCCGGGAGCTTTTGAGGCCCATTTCTCTTTGCCAAATCTGAATATATTTCAATACTGGAAGTGGTGAAGCAGAGGCGGTTGCAGTGTGTTACAATGATGTTCTGTGCCTGCTCTGGGGCGAGATAGGTCGAATACTCAGGAACCCAGTCGGATATTTTCAATCTTTAAGAGTACGAGTGAGCCCGGCATGGCTGAAAATTCAGTCTCATTCCAGGGCTGCGCAATTCAATCATGAAGCATTGACCCAAAGTGTATCCATGGAGGCAGTAGAAGAGTAGCTTTTAGCATGAAGCTACAACCGATGCCATTCCATTCAGTATCATATGACCGTGAGCTCAAGGCTATCTTGCAATTTTGCTGTTTATTGTTTTTAATCTTCAGCGTCTTAAATAGGCCAGAGTTTGAAGGATGTCTATTGCATGTGACCTGGCGAGGAAGGAAGTAATATTGTCTTTCACTAATTAACCTAGGAGATTCAACCAGTGCTGTGCAGACATGTGTAAGATTTTTTTGTTTTGAGCAATTTATATTCCTATGCTGTGAACAGACGACTGTTTGGGCTTGAATTTTTATGATATCATTTTTATCAGAGTCTCGATTGCCTTAATTTATTGCGTATTTAGGACGTGACAATGGTGCCATTTGTGTTTTTGATAAAAATGGCATTAGCATTTGTTGCCAGTTCGATCAATGAAGAAGATGTGTCGGGGGAATCACCGTGCTGTCGCTTAAGCAGAGCCGTGACGATAATTTTGAATTTCATGAGTATTCGCCCCTGAATTATGAGCGCTGGGTAAACTTGCGTCGTCCGCAATGGGAGGTAAATGGCCTGGACACCTGAGCCCGTCTCAAAACGCTCGTCATGAGAATCGTCATAATGTGCGCGAAAAGCGGAAGACGAAGAACTAACGGTGGTGGAGGGCATTTTTAGCGAACCCGTAACGAGAAGGTGATATTCCATTTAGGCTTTGCCCGGCTGTTCGGGTCGATAATCGTACCATTCTTGAGTTAGCGTGAGTCCCTATCTGCAGGGCATACTGCGCGAAGATCTCAAGGCTGTTCGCAAATGTATTTGATAATTCTTGGAACACAGGAGCACGTTACTATTGGAAAATCGGCGTACGTCGAGAACTGTTCAAAATAAAGAGCGTGCTTTGTAAACAAACGAAAGGTGATCTGAAATTGATCAGCTTGTAACAAATGTCAATGAGCTAAATGCTCGTCATACGACACGCACATAATAGCCACCGAAGGAAAGTTGGATCCAAGTCGTATGTATTTAACGTACTCGAGTTACCACAATAATAATATGCTCTACCGAGGCATTATTAAGCACCCATCAGCATCATGTCGTGGCTTAGCAATAAATGAATATATGCATATAATCATAGTAATCATATATACACGCACTGCTGGATATCTATATGTTCATACCTGCCGTATGGGCGCAGTTTAGTACAATATTAAAATTACCAGCTCTCTGTTTAGCGTTATGTCCCCAATAAATGTAAAAAGGTTTCTTTAGAAAGTAACTTTTTTCACAGACGATGCTTGCAGCGCCGGCAGTAGCCATGAAAAGCAGGATTCTCAGGCAGGATGGCATTTAAAGCACTGTGAGCGGCGGAGCTTTGGGACACAAATAATTTATTTTTCTAAGGCTATTAATCTCTTGGGACAAGAAAGGCGGATCATCATTCTGATCGGCGGGATTGTTTTTGCCGCGGAGTGGTTAATATGGATGATTTTATTTTTGTGATGCAGAGACACTTTATCGATACTCTAGGTATTTACGTTATTTTGGCGTTATGTGTTCCAGGTGGAGTCTTGACCGTACTGCAATTTGAAAGCGTCTTCTCCGCATTATGCTAAGTCAACTTCTGTAATCCACTAGCATATCTCTCTGAGTAGAGTATGGTGTTCTCTTGCTGATATGCAGTGGGTAACTTTCACTACAGGGCTCTTGTTATGGTCTGGAAGAAGATGACAGGTTTTTCAAACTGGAGTGCGAAGTTGTATTCTGTCTTAATGGCAGGAATCTTTGACTCGCATTATGTAGCCCTGCGAAATGCTGCCCAATAGCGAGACGTACCTTGCCTTCTTCTCTCTCCTCCATAGTTAAGTAAGAGGTATTACACTGAGCTATATCTGCTGCTTGAACGTCGCAAGCATCACAAAATCGGATTGTCTGGCGCATTTGATGTTTTTTACATGGCTTCATTCCATCTATCCTGGTATTGCTTTCTGGGGCAGTGTTCATGATCATCAGTATTTTCTGGGTAAAAATGTGTCTGGGATGTTAACTTGAATTTGCGTGTGTATCTGATGCAGCGGAAGAGATATATCAGTCCGTTCATTCAGCTGACTCTGCATGAGGTGACTGCTGAGTTTCCACAATTTCTGATGGAGCAGAAAGCAGGTTTATACTTACTTTGAGGCAGTCACAATCTTCTTGTTCTCTCAGTTTGCTGCATCTTTCCTCGAACATCAAAACTCGGTCTGGAAAGGAGTGTCATCGAGGACTTTCTTCATTCTGATAGCACAGTACTATTCCTGGGGTCACGTTGTCTGGGATCAGTTTTCTATTTTAGGCTGTATAGCTCTGGTCTTCATTGATGGTGATGTGAGCAATGTTTATCTGTTGGGTATAAGTTGATATTTTCTTGATAATGCCTTTGCGGTGGGGATAAAGGTGTTGTGAGACAATGTAGGTGATTCAAATGTCTTCATTTTCAGTTTCTGCATTGCTAATTTTGTCATGAGCATTCTGTGGTGTGTCTGACATGAGCCTCGACTTCGCCGCTGACGCGTCGGGGACAGAGGCGAAAATGAATTAGCTGTTGCTGGTATTCCCGTGTCGTTCATTCGCGCCTACAGTGCTCGATCGATGCTAATCGCCGGTGTGGGTAGTCTGGTCAGTCGGCTGCGGCGCCAGCTCAATGGAACAAAAATTAATTGGAACAGGAAGCCGCAAGGCGCCGGTATGTGCGGCAATGGGCGTCGCGCTGATTCAAAGTGGCGGCAGACATTGCGGTCGCCGACATATCACGATTCTCATTGACTATTTCGATTGACGGAACTCTGCGGGCCTTCAGTTCGCGTTGCAGCAATTAGGCGTGCTGGCTTTAATCAAGGCGTAAAAATACTCGATCTTTGGCTATAATAATCCGTACAGCCGAGGGTAAAATGCGACGACCATATCAAATTATTATTGGGCCTGTTATTAAAGAGAGCGAATATGTGTGCGACAGAGTCGATCTTGGTGAGCGAACGATGTGGTAATCGACCGGGTCTGACGAGCGCAAAAAGAGGCATTGAGGAAGAAGACATGGGAAAGAGTGGTGACGACGAGGAAGAGTAAAGCCGTAAGGAAAGCCTGGCATCGTCGGCATATCGAGACAGTAATAACTTATGACGTACTTGGCTGGCGGCGCCGGGCTGGTTTTATTGCGCATTTGGAATGTTTGGCAGTTTGTAGATTGACTGCTGTTCGATCCATAGTCGAAGATTGTGAACGCAAGGAGCACGCCGTTACCGCCAAGAAAACTCATAATAACAAAAATTACAGTTCATCTCTTCAAAGAGATTTTGTCGCGACTAATTTAGTTTGAATCTGTCGTGTGGAACCTGCATGGGTGAAGATCTGTATATTTCGTATGGTTATTACTATGAATTTGATCAAATCATATAGGCGCGGTAAAGGTACCACGGAATATGCTATCCCTTGTCCATTCGCTTGTGTGAAAGTGGTAAATGTAACGTTCAATTGTCAAATACTGAGGAAACTGTACGGCAATGTAGGCGATGGATCTGTTTTGTCAAACGAATATGTGGCTCTCTGTGTGCTGTTGTTTAGTTATATTAAAACTCTCAGAATCCAGGGCTTATTTATGCCAGACATGATTAATGTGCTATTAACTCCCTTGACACATTAAAAATCTGTAATATAACAAATCACTTGAGTCGCTGTCGGCATTAGTTGCCAAAAATGTGGATTTTTTAGGAAGATTAGAGATTTCTGCTGTGCAATGAAGCAGAATGGCTGTCAAATATTTCATTTTGTTTGATGGCTTTATACTAACAGTGTATTCCGCGCTCATATTCTGGCGCTATCTGCAAGCTTTAGACCAAGTGCAGACACCTGGCCTCGCGTTTTGCAGGCAGGAGTTTGCGAGATCAGTAATCTGATAGTGCAGGTCAGGAGCTATCAACGTGTCATCAAATCAATATGATCGTGATCAATTCTGGCCGTTTCGTTGAAACATTCCCGTCAGTTGTTGACGGCAAACGTCGAATTAATCGTCTGGTTTCTTGAAGCAGCTACCTGGGGTGGTCCCCAGGCAAACTCTTTGTGTGAGATATCGGCAACTGAAGATGGTTTGGCTAATTCCTCATGCTTGAGACCATGATCGTTTTCGATTAACGTTAATTATAAACATCCATTTTTTATTTCGAGTTATGATTCCCTTTAAAAATGGATCGAATTCATTGCGTTTAGATGCATATCACAAACGTTGATTCGGTTTGTTAAATGAATTTCGAATTCATGGTACCCAAATATCAAGCTTTTTCACCAGTCCAAGACTTTCTAGATAATGAACAGTTGATTTTGGTATGTTTTTCTTCTCTCCTATCTCACGCGCAGTTACGCGACGATCCAATTCGATTAATGCTTTGATTTGGTCATCATCAACTTCATTTTTAGCCGACCTGAACGTGGCTCATCTTTAAGTGAAAAATCTCCCAGAACGGAATTTGCAGAAACCAATTTTGACACTGTCTTTCTTTTAAGGCTTTATCACCATACACATCACGTAACTTTTTTGTAACTCTCTGCGCTTTCTTTACGGAAATAATAAAGTAAAATATGACGAAAATGCTCTTTTGTGGACTCCATATTAAAAAGGGCGTAAATCAAATAAATGTAAACAAAATTACGCGCACTTTTCTAAAGCAAGCTAATAGTGACAGCTAATAACGACAAAAAAGAAAAGAATGCATTTACAGAGTCACAAGCGATTAAAAAAATTATAAACGCCGACTATATGAAAAATCCGCAATTACTTT
>JAEIFU010001473.1:0-67843 GCA_018904235.1 Lordiphosa stackelbergi | reverse complement strand
GAAGCGCGGAAAATAAATTTTATGACACTCCATATAAAAAAACAGTGGCGGAAAGTTTCCGCGGCAATTTATTTTCTGTGTTCTGAGATGCGCTAAATAAATGCTTATCCTATCGATAGTTGACGTATCGATAGCAATGAATCGTGAGTGGATTGAATGAACGGCTGATGCCATTGGCGGAATTGGCTGCAAGCTCTATATTTGCCATCATAAATCGACAATGGAAGAAAAACAACCGGGAGAAGGAAACGGACGGAAGAAATTTAAACCGCAAAAACTAAAAGCTAAGGGCCACAAATGAAGTGGCGTACTGAAATCAGTCTCCAATGGCCAATGTCCGTCGCTTGGAGACATCTCGGCCGGTTGGCACGGACGGTTGCGTCCGGAGGAGGCCAAACAGGTGACCGACCATATCAACCCGGTCATTACCACACTCCACCGCGAAAACTGTTCTACGGCTTCTCCTTGTTGGAGGTCAAAAATAACCCCAGCAGATAGCTAAAATGGAGTTGAAAAGCTGGTGCGACTGCTGTGGGCAGTAGTGCCAGCTAGGTGTGCGTGTCTGTCAAACGTGAACCCAAGGAGGAGGATTTTGTTTACGGCAAATAACACAACAATTTTTATAAAAACTGAAAATATATTTTCTAATCTCTAGCGTAGCGACACTCAACCCGCCTTCCTGCTGACGATAGCAGCATTTCTGCAAAATGCACTATCAAACAACTAACAACCCCTATTTTGTCGCGTATCCATCCGTCAGGGCCGCATGATGCATTATGTACTCCACAAACTGTTTCCCTCTGACCCACACTGTGAGCCGATTAACCCAAATTCTGTCAATCCACAAACATCTCTAAACAATTATTGTTGCCCAAAAAGCAGACATGCAAATAATCCTAATCTCTTGCCAAACGGGCAATAATTGGATGTCACTTAACACCTTCAACCGAAATTTGGTGCAACACTAATGGCATCAACCTGCATCAACAGATCTGTGTTCCTGTTGCGCAGCATATACAACAGTAAATCTTTCAAATTTTTGTTTGTAAACAAATCAAATCAGCTGACCATCAGTATGTGGCCGTTTCTGTTGGCCTCTTTGGCGTATATATGGGCACTAAAATTTATAATGGATGCTAATTTATAAAGTGCAATTTAGCGTGCTAAATTTTCCCGCGCTAGAACAGGCCTTCACCAGAGACCATTATTCGTCGATCTTGTATTACACAGTACAAATCTAAAACAAACCCCGGCATAAGACCCTTAAATTATGATAAAAAGGACCTCGGTAAGCATCACCTCACACCCAGTTTTTCAAATGAAGTCTTGGTTCGCGTTTTATGGCTACTTTTGTACTTGCAACACACAGCGACAACATTTTTAACTTAGTTGTTAGAAAATTGGGGGGGTTATTGGAAACGCAATATAAAAAACTGACTTCAATCGTGCAATCGGTTAAAGTTCTTTAAGGAGGAGTTAAACCTTAATTCTTAAATATCTTTAATATCGCAGAGATGGTACTAGACTGCCAAAAAAACCTCGATATGGAGTACCATTGGTCTGAACACAATTGGAATGCCGTCTCTCTCTACCGGTTGAGGTACTCCACGTGCTGGTGGCAAAGCGTCTAGTACACTGCTTGTATAGAATTAAATATACCATCATGTATGAGGCGCAAAGAAAATTTGGTCATTAAAAGTGTTTATATTTAAATCAAAGAGCAATTTAGTTAAGTTTAATACAAAAATGGCATAGTGAATTTCAATATGATTCTATTACTTTTAACTATTCCATTTTCCCTGAGTGCAAATGCAGGGCGCGCATTGCCCCCAATAATTCGACCTCGAGCCGGCTAAATCTTAAGCAAGTTTTAGTTTCAAATCACATATACAAATGTAATTTCTTACAAAACAATCCGATTGTAAGCAAAGCGGACAGATCAGTATACAAGCCATATTTGATAAATCACTAAAGAAGCTGAAAATACGCGTTCAATCCGAGTTTTAGCTCAATATCTTCAAAACATATGACAACCACATGAAATAGCGTGCCGAATTGAACGTCGCTTATGAGAGCTTAAAATACATGTTCAAACTAAAATTTAGTTGAATAGAGTCAGAACCACAAAGTTAGTTCAAATGTGCCAGATCGTTTATATGGCAGCTATATAGAATATTGGCTTAAATTGAGTAAATCTTTGCAAGTCGTCTTTAAGGTCCAAAATAAGCGTACAATGGTCCATTTCTTAACAACTAGAGTTTTTGCCTATAAAGGGCCAGCAAAAACCTGTGTGGAATGACAAAATGGCACCAATTGTGATATCTATTTTGCATTTAAGTATATAGTATTTTTTGCTACGTTTAGTTTTTGGTACCGCTTGTGTTCTGCTCGTGATCAAGCTGCCTGTGTCCTCTAAGCTATCGTGTCAACTTCAGATTATCTAAAATATAACAATCGAGCTGGAACATTCTCATATGCAGGTCTCTGGTATTTAATTTGTAGGTTCGCTAATGCTTTCTTAAATTGCACAAAATGTATAGTTCCCACAGCTGAGTTATAAAATTGCGAAAGGATTATAAGATTTGTGTGAGTTTATTCGAGATTTGCTTTGCCATTGCAAGTTTGCAAATGGCGTAATCTCTCATTGCCGAATTTTCCGCTTGTTTAATTACATAAGATAACGCGGTGGCTCAAGTGGGTGGAGACAGTGCAGTGGGTAGAGGAAATGTGGGTGGTTCCTAACTGTTTAATGTTGTTGACACGGGAATCCGCACGCCAAAATGAATAGCTCATAACATATGCGAGCGAACACACACACGCGCACAGAGGAGTCAGGGAACGCAGCGAACAAATACTGATGCAAATACAAATACGAACATGGAACAAAGGCAGCTGCGCTGGCATACATTACACTGACACGGCACAGGCAGACAGCCATAAAGTATGCACTGCTGGCAAAGACAATTCATTTGTTTGGATGATAAACAGCTGAATTATAGCAATACGGAAAACAATGAGCGACAACAAAGGCGGAGAGGAGGAGCTTATAGTTTTTACTTTGCCGAGCAGACAATGGCAGCGGTAAGAAGTGTGTGCGCGGGTAGAGCGAAAGGACTTGGCAAATGCATTTATGTTAAAGCCATGTGACAAGTTGATAAATTAAAGCGCCATTCAAGAGTAGAGGAAGCCTTCCCCGGATGTCAGTCAGTCAACGAAGCGTCTAAGTAGGCAGGCTTTAGCCTGCATTGCATGTCAGTTGCTTTTCTCCTTGGAGTTTTCGTTGCTTACTTCCATTACACAACCAAGGCATCTAGTAACTTTACGGTTTTGTCTAACTTTTTTAAATAGAACAACTGGCCTGGTGGCAGCGCTTGGACAAGATCACACTCATCATATTGGTATCCACCATATTGGGACTGCTGCTGGCCGTCATCATTATTTGTTGCATCATCATCTGCATTTGTCGTCGTCGTCGGCGTCAGGATAAATGTGAGTACCTGTTTTTCCATAGTTTCACCTAAGTTATGAAGGAACACAGCCTATCTGAAACAGCGAACAACAAACTTAAGGATATTTGTACATTTAAGTTATATCGCCATATGTATTCTATGCCCCACCCGACCTCAATATGTATTTTTCAGTTGATTTCTTACGATGATAATTTGTATGAATTTCCTCTGGTTTGTCTATTAATCTTCATTTCACAGCATGTGCAGAGCTAAACAAGTTTATTTTCGCATGAGCTATCCTGCTTATACATAAGTACATACCCAGCATGAGTCCGCCAATTTGCTTTTGTCAAATAATTCAACAGAGATTTACTGTATTTGAGTTGAAACTAAAATTGTTGCCAAATATCATTACTCCATTCCGTTTGATGAGACGTAATGACTCAACCTAATTAACCCTTTCAACCAACCTTACCAACTGACCACATAGTGTAATTTGACCGATCATTGAAGCTTTGTATAGATATGTAAATGGTATTGTCTACCAATCTGAGTAGAACTGGAACCAATAATTAGTAATGTGTACGACTTTCCCGATAAAAGTGTTTTTTATACTGATAGATTCTTTCGATCTCCATTAATTTATATCAAATCGGGGAATAAGGGTAGTGGGGGCAGAAAGTCACATTTTTATTCATTACACATCAAAGGATACAATTTTGCACTGCAAAAATTTGCAACGCATAGAAGGAATCATCTCCGACCACATAAAGTATATATATTCTATTGGGGTATGAGGTTTTTTTTGCTTTCTTCTCTCTGTCCGTCCGTCTGTCCGTCTGGCTGTTTCTACACGAACTAGTCCCTCAGTTTCTCGAGCTATCGAGCTGAAACTTTGCATAGAGTCTTCTTTTTTACTGCACGCTTATGAATATGTCGGAACCGACCAGATCGGATGAGCTACTTCTTGTAGCTGCCATACAAATGTTCGTTCGAAAATGTAGAGAGAAACTGTTTTGTTCTCAATTTTACCGCTCTCAAACATGGTCGTAGGTAATATGTTTTGTTTTTTTTTTTTTTACAAAGAAACCATAGATCTGCGAAGTTTCAACTGTGAAGTCGCTAACCGTTGGAGGGGATATAAAGCTATTTTTCACGTTATCAAAAACTCGGTACAGACGAAGTTAGTGTTCTTTCACCCACTGATTTTGAGAGGGTATATTAAAATTTTCCGGACGTTTGTAACTCATAGTAGGTAGCATCTCCGACCACATAAAGTATATATACAAAAAAGTCTTGCGGTATTTTTTATTGAATTTTCAATTGTTCATAAAATTGGTTATAATAATGCGATTTAAGTCAAATATGCGCCGTTTTGTTCGATGACGAGTTCCCAACGAGATGCCAACTTCATAATGCCCCTCTTATAGAAGCTCGCTTCCCTATTGGCAAAAAACTCGAGAGCCAATTTTCACAGGACTCTTGTGGCCTTTTTCCAACTACAAAACTTGTTCGCCATGGACAGAAATAGGTGGTAATCACTTGGTGCGAGATCCGGACTATACGGTGGATGCAAAAGAACCTCCCATCCGAGCTCCCGGAGCTTCTGGCGCGTCACCAAAGATGTGTGTGGCCTGGCGTTGTCCTGATGGAAGACAATTCGGCCTCTGTTGATCAAAGATGGCCTCTTCTGCATGAGTGCTGCATTCAAGCGGTCCAGTTGTTGGCAGTACAGGTCCGAATTGAGCGTTTGGCCATAGGGGAGCAGATCATAGTGGATGATTCCCTGCCAATCCCACCAAACACACAGAAGAACCTTCCTGGCCGTCAATCCAGGCTTGGCCACCGTCTGGGCAGCTTCACCGCTTTTCGACCACGACCGTTTGCGCTTCACGTTGTCGTAAGTGACCCACTTTTCATCGCCAGTCACCATCCGCTTCAAAAACGGGTCGATTTTGTTGCGATTCAGAAGCGATTCGCATGCATCCATACGGGCAAAAATGTTTTTTTGCGTCAAGTCGTGTGGCACCCATACATCGAGCTTCTTTTTGAATCCAAGCTTCTTCAAATGGTTTATAACGGTTTGATGACTCATGCCCAGCTCTTGGCCGATGCTACGGCTGCTACTATGCCGGTCTCTTTCGATCAATTCAGCGATTTTATCGCAATTTTCGACGACAGGCCTTCCGGACCGTGGCGCATCTTCGATCACCTCTGCACCAGAACGAAAACGTTGAAACCATCGTTGTGCGGTGGAAATGGAAACTGTATCGGGTCCATAAACTGCACAAATTTTATTGGCAGCATGAGATGCATTTTTGCCTTTATCGTAGTAGTACTGTAAAATATGCCGTATTTTCTCTTTATTTTGCTCCATGTTTGCGACGCTATAACTCACGAACGACTAAAAACAAACAACAATAAATCAAACACGTGTTAGCGCGTGAAAAGAGCTTTCCAAAAAGCTCTAGCGTGAACCGATGCGACGAATACAACTAGAACTACGCGCTTGCAAAGACAAGCTTGCGGAAATACCGCAAGACTTTTTTATATATTATATATATTCTTGATCAGCATGACGAGCTGAGTTGATATAGCCATGTCCGTCTGTCCGTCCGTCTGTTCGTCCGTCTGTCCGTCCGTCTGTCCGTCCGTCAAACTTTGCACGAAGTCTTTTGGTACAAATACGCACATTTGTCGGAACCGGCCGGATCGGATGACTATAGCATATAGCTGCCATAGGAACGATCGGTTGAAAAAGTAGTTATAGTGAGAAAAACTTTTTTGTTTTCAATACTATCGCTACCAAACCCCGTAATTATAAGTATTTATGCTTTCACATTATTTCAGCAAGTTTTACGCAAATCGGGCAACTATATAATATAGCTGCCATACAAAAGATAGATCTGAAAAAAAGTTTTAGTATGAAAAACTTTTTTGTTTTCAATACTATCGCTCCCAAACTCGTTACTGATCAATATGATATGCTTACACATAATTCTGTCAAGTCTGATCCAAATCGGATGACTATAGCATATAGCTGACATAAGAATGATCGGTCGAGAAAATAGTTTTAGTGAGAAAAACTTTTTTGTTTTTCATGGTAGCGTGTTTGTACGTTTCAGTTATAAATATTATCTGTCTCAACACAATTTTAGAGAGTTTGATAAAAATCGGATGAATATATCGTATAGCTGCCATATAAAAAACTGGCAGAAATATATCATGCTCCAAGGGTATATAAACTTCGGTCGAACCTAGGTTAGCTTTCCTCTATTTTTTAATTATGTTATATAATATGTTTTATGATGCATACTTAAATTATAATTCAAATTTAAGTAATATTCTCCGTAAATACAATAAATACAATGTAAAACTTTGAAATTGGTTGGCACCAAACATGAGGTATAACTGTCAGCTCTTATTCCACTGGCTGTCAAGTAGATGGCGCTACCATTGACAGAGGGAGCAACTGAGGAGTTAGCTTTGATAAATCTCCTAACAAACCATAGGAGGTTTTAAACCAACCAAAAGAATTTTCTGTGGCACCTAAGAATTGAAATTTGGATGGAAAAGGTTCCTGTGGAACCCCCATAGATAGAGTACCTTTAATTTGTACCCTTACTTTTACCTAGATACTGGAAAATTCAAATACCTTACCTAGTTGTACTTTCTATATATACCTTGTACCTTACCTAAGTGGAAAATATGAGATCCCTCCCAATTACTGGTCGTATGGGGTTTTTTACACTTTGGTGAAATTTAATATTATCGATGTCGATACTGAAGATATACTTGCGAACTTGGTTGCAAAGATCCCCCTTCAACCTGGCCCTCTCCCTTTTGTAAAAATGAGAATTTCTTATCCCATATAGCACCGGAATCAAAGAAGTTAGACTTATTTACATAAAAGGAAAGAATCAATCAAAAAATTTGTTTGTCCTGTTTTTAAATGAACAAAGAAGTACCCGATATTATAAAACAATGCATTCTAATTATGTTTTTTTCTCGTTTTTGCTTTTGTTTATATGTACGTGTATGTATATGCATACATAAATGCATTGTAATTTTTGCTTGGCTGCATTAATATAAAATGCTTTCACACACCGCCACAACAACAACAACAACAACATCAAATGGAACATCAATGCACTCGAATTGATTGGATAATCAAATATGTAAAAAATAAACCAACATTTACTACAACTAATTAACAACCACAACAAAAACATACAAAACGGTGGCCGTTGCCTTTTGTTATTGCCTGCAAACATTTTCAATTATTTTCGCTTGACTTCTCTCTCTCTCTCTGTCTCTATCTCTATTTTGTATGTGTAAACTGTTGTCCCTTTACTGCTTCACTTCATAACAACAAATACAACAACAACAACCGCAATAACAACAATGTTAACAACCACAACATTTTATTACGCTGCTTTAAACGCTAATAAAACCCATACCAAACTCAACAAACTTGCTACAACAAACTACAACACGAATATCACACACATACACTGGCATTACAACAACAACAACAACATCAAACACTTTGCTTAAATGCATTGTTAAAGATCACACGGAAGTTTCAATTAGCGCCAACCAAAGGTAAGTGAAAAACAAACTTTTCCGAAGGATTTTGAAATTCTTTTGAAATAAGTTTGAAATTAAAATAATAAATTATTGTAGTTTGTGTTTCATTGAACTTTAAAACTGAAAGACATGCGGTAGATTTAGGATATCTGAATCAAAATGATTCTAAATAAACGTGAAAAGAGAGTTCCTCACAACCAGAAAAACACGGGCTGAATTCGTGCTTTAACCCAGAACGGGGGTGGACAACCGTTCTGAAAGTGTTCGTAACATCACTAATTGAAATGTGTCAGTGAAAATGTGCGGACACTTCGCAGGAGAGTAAGCATACGAAAGCAACATCAGTGCTGAAAGATTTTGCCATGGTGTCCTTATCTCCTTTGATGTCAATGAGAACCTTAATATCAAGCACTGACCAAAGCTGAATCTTGGTCTAAGATTCTTAAGGCGCACCCAGAGCACCTTACTAATAAGGGCCAGTATGTTTTGTCGTCTGGTGAGTCAGTGTCAGTAAGTCGCAGTTGCATAGCTCCATTGTTTATAATATAGATAAGCATGAATCCCCCGCATATCTTTTTGAGCAGGGATGCAATTCGGCTCTAAACCAAGCTGATCCGAACTGCGAACTACGAAAATGTGAATTCGATCGGCATAAATGTCAGACTTTAAGACTGCTCCAGCTTGTTATTTCGCTGCTTACACTGCAGTCGTACAACCATTTTTTTTGTATTTTTTGCTGAGAGTGGTAGTTAAGGAGACGGCAGTTCACTTTGAATTTGGGACGGTCGTAGACTCTACTACCAAAAAAAAAAAAAAAATCAGTGCTGCCAGAACGTATTTACCCTAAATATGTGGCAGCCTTGTGCAATTTTATCGATAGCTATCATTCCGATACATATTCCATGCACTCGCGCGCCTTGGGCACGCAAAACTTTTCTTCAAATGAAAAATACAATAGTTTAGTTAATGAATCATTCGAATGGGAATTTTTGTTATGACATGCATCCACGCATATCTAATTTATAATTTGCTAATTCGTAGTCATTGGCTATACAGCCCCAAAGGGCCAAGCCAAGCTTCTCTCAATCTTTTGGCGTTTTGTACAGTTTAACGCCGAATCCGAACGGCATAGTTTGAGAAGCTTTTTCATGGCAGTTACACAGCTAGCTCCAATAGCTGGTGAAGGTGACCGGATGTGTGATTAGATGGTCCGAGGCGAGATGGAACCCACGCCTTCCGCACAGCAGGCCAGCACACTAACCGCTGGGCCACACCCTGCCATAGCTGTTGACTAATGTGATGCAGTCCCAGATTTGGGTACTCGTCATAGCCTTGACCGTGGCTGTTGACACCACCTTTGGCGTAATCTCTACGGATTTGCCTGTTGGCAGTACCGACTCATACTTTGCATCAGACTCGGTGGTCTCACGGATTAGCTTCAGCGCCGTCAACAGCTGGCGTAGATATCATGGGTCTCATTCACAAAGCGATTAAACGCCATGTCGCTGCCCCTCTATGTCTCACGTACAAAGATGTTGCTATTCATCATAGCATGTTGGTCCAGCCAAAGGATTGCATCATGGTATAGAATGCCAATTTACCGGTGGGGTGCTGTAAATTGCATTGCTGGATATAAATACCTCGAAAGCAGATTGATGTCCTCCTCAACGTTGCTGTGGAATTCACGCATTAAGGTTTAGGGATTAGATGACATTTGTCATTGTTCAATTCCCATTAAATGGCGTTTAAGGAATTTTTCCACTTATTTCCACAACCATCTGCATCTCCGTAATCCCGTAAAGAATGTTATCTTCCCTTTTGTAGACAAATATTCAAAATTTAACACCGAAATTAAATTTAAAGAAATCAAAAACAGCTGATGGACGTTTTCAACTATTAGTCGATATGTTCAACTATTAATCGATAGGTTCAAAAAATGAACCTTCGTTCTTAACATTCTTCAGAATTTGGGAGGTTCGCATCCTTATTATAAGGTCAGCTTGTACTTTATCATAAAATGTAGCTCCATTTGAAAGAGCTTATCCCGCTCCCAGGGAACCGTGAAACCATCGTGGATATGGCCTAGTTGAAGGAAAATTATACTCTAGCTGAGATTTTAAACAATCGGTACAAATTATACCACAAATTATACATTTTGTTGTCTTAGTTTGAAAAGTTCAATGAAATAGATTATTATTAAAAAATTTATTTGTAAAATGTTTGCATGCCATTTGCTTCGTAAAAAGTTGTACAATTTGCTAATCTTTGAATTAAAGTTCACAAAATCCTTTTATTTTTCTGATTTATTTACCCTTTTCTTTGCATATAAAAAAAAAAAAAAAAAATTCAAACTGCTTCTTGCACCCGTATTACTTGCATTTGTATGTCAATCACCATGTGTGTTCGCTTGCTTGCTTCAATCTCAACCAAAACACACAACAACAACACTGCATATGCATCCCACATGCTTCATCCATTCAGTGTGCTATCTTATCAGCCTGTGATGCCGCAAGTGGGTCTGGCCCTGCCCAGACAAGAAACCAATACTACGATACCGACGGGCACACTGCTGCCAGCCACTTTGTTGCCAACGCAACCCAGCAGCAACAACAACAACAACAAGGATGAGTTAACTGCCACGCCCCCGCCCACTGCACGCAATGGCAATGCACCAAAGTCGCCACCACGCTGGCCACTGCGTCCCGGTGTCATGGTGCATGTGAGCAGCGACACCAAGGAAAATTTGGCGGTGAATCGCATGACACTGAAACCGAATCTCTTTAATAGTGGAGTGGGAGGAGAAGGGAATGCTAGTCAGTTATCCGCATTGAATGATAGTCAAACTAACTCTAACACAACCATGCTAACCGAGGTGACGGTAACAGCGCCCGAAGAGCCCACAGACTTGAGACCAAGTGAAGGAGGAGTCAACATTAATCCCGTGCCATCTGCATCATCAACAGATGAGAGAGAAGCTGCTCAAGAAGGCGCTGCTTGCCTAGAGGAGCCGGCAGCTGCTGCTGCTCCGGCCACCAAAATGGAACGCCTAGTGGCCTTTGTCTTCAGGCGAGCTAAGAAAGCTTCAGATGATGATGATGGGGTGAGGGATAGCCAGAGGAGTCATGTGGGTCTATTGCAGACATTTTGGCGTGGGCGTGGCCACAATGAAGCCACACCATTTGGAGTCCAGCATCGCCTCAAGGGGATACGCTGCAGTGGCAGTGGTAAAGCATTTTGTTGAGATTTTGTTAATATTATTCTTTATTTATGATTTTTGTTTTTTTCATTTGCTTTCACACGCACACACACACACACATCGCATTTTCACCTATCGCTAGTCACCTACAAAAAGACGCCCACCACAGCCACTAATCAAGCGAAAATAACAACACCAGCAGCAGCAACAACTACTCCGGGCAGTCCCAGCAGTGTCCAATCACCTGCCTCTGTGACATTTCAAGTGCCTTCATTAGACAACCCGCCAGCCACACCAACACCAACAACACCATCAGCAGCATCGCCCACTATCCGCGCTGGGGCTGGCGAGAGCTCCTTGGAGCGCCGCCAACCCCAGCGAGGCATCTTGAAGTGTCCCACGCCGCCGCCCAGACCACCACCACCGATCTTACCCTTGCGTCGAGGCCACCAGCAGCAGCAGCTGTCCCTCAGCAGCACCTCTTCGGCCCTGCCCCCTCTAATGAAGCGTACGGTCTTGGTCTCTCCCACCAGCAAAGTCGTCGAACAAAGTAAGAAGAACTCTGGCAAGTCATTTCCCTCATCCTTACACATATCATGTACTCATCCATAACATAAATCATTTTCTTTTCGTTTTATTATACAATTTGCGTGAGTTTTGGGCTTTGTTTTCCTTTTGAGAAAAATATGTAGATATTTTGAAGGCGTTACTTGCATTCTCAGGTTATTGAGAAAAGGTGACTTGCCCAAAAGAGAAGGGAAATCCACGAAATATATGAGAAATGGCAAACGCTTCTTTTATTGGCAGCATACGAGGCAATTGATTGGGTATCCTTGAATCAGCAAGCCCTACGCATTAGAAGTCCAAGAAAACTGGCTTCGAACAGCAAGTGTTGTAATGAGAAATGTAGGTTAATGGTTCTTGGAGAAGAGTTTAGGCCTCCCAATTTGCAATGAACTTATTAATAGTCTGCTTAAGGAAAACTTTTTTTATTAATTATTAAGACTTTACAAGGAGAGAACAGGTTGTCTATATTACTATTGCAAGGATTATAACTATTGCAGATTTGACACTGAATAATAGATTGATATAATTAATTGTAGATGGTTGGATTTTGTGTATGTGAATTTTGATAAAAGTGGGATCAAGGGCGTAGCCAGCTTTCCAAAAAGGTAGGGGCAGCATTGCCTAAACTTTAGCTTCGTATTTTCCGTACGTAAAACGCAAATGCGGTGAGCGGATGAAAAAAAGAGTACAGTTGCACAGTTTTTATTTGCCAGTAAAGGTTGCAAAGTGCAAAATTTATTTGCGACTTATTTCGTAAAAATATTATAAATTACCGCTTATGGCAAGCATTTGCCAGTCTTCTGTACTCACTTAAATGCGAAAACGATAAGCCTGATATAACTGTCCTTGCTGTTTTACAAGGTTCGATCCTCTTGGGCACTATTTCACAACTTAATGATTCAAACATTCTTAATGCTGTAAACTCGGGGTGATTAAGTTTTATTTGTACAACTTTAATTCTCTGCGCTTTAACCAACGAGGATGCCTTCAATTAGTGTGACCAGAGGTCGATACCGATAGCTCTTGTGTGTAACCTAGATCGATAACAGAGTTCTCGTAAGTATCGATAAATACCAGGGCTACGTAAGCAACCTTATACCAGGGCTACGTACACAACCTTATAATGCTTTTGCCTTTTTCGTTTCTGTAGTATATTAGTGCTATTTTACAGCCGCATTATCACTGTCATAGTTTGGCAGTTATGTGCGCTCATTAGTGGTCTTGAGATTCAGTTTTTAAATATTTTCTGCTTTTAAGCCCGTGGTGAGTCTTTAGAACTGAAAAGATTTCCTACTTGATTGGGAGTTTAGTTCTTTTGCATTAATTCTGCTATTTTTATCAATCATGGAAATGGTTTAAAATACGATTCTGTATACTTGTCTTCCTTTTACCCATTCTCCAATCGCCATAGTTTCTTTAGGACTGCAACAAACCTACCACTGAGTTTCAAACAGAAATGAACTGCGCTCCCATAGTGCCATAGTCCCTGTGTATAGGTATATATTATTTACCTTAATACTGTGCTCTGTGCTTTCGTTTTTAACCCTGAATACAACAAATGTTTACATTTGCAGACGCTTACTTGGCAGCATATACATTCTAAAAACGGAAAAGCATTTGAAACATTTCGAAAACAGGTTTAATTCGGGTAAAATACCTTCTATTAAAAACCTAAACCTAAAACCTAAAGACCTTCTATTAAAAATAAAGTATTTACCTTAAGTCCGATTACTTCTTATCTTCTTCTTCAAGCTCCAATCCCGTGTGGGACATAGGGCATTAACCGCTCCTCTCTTCCAACGAACTCTATTGTTAGCCGTCGCTTTGAGTTCTCCCCAGGTCTTCCCCATGCTTCTCTACAGACAGTCCTCCTCCAAGTTTCTTTGTATCTGCCTGGTGTCCGGCCGATCCGTCCAGCGGGTTCCACTCCATTGCCTTCCTAGCGATATTGTTCTCACTATTTCGCAATGTATGCCCCATCCAGCTCCATTTCATTCTGCGTATTATGGTGTCAACACTCTCCATGTTTGCGTATTCTGTCAGGCCAGAAAATGCAAAATTTGCAACGCAGCCTCGGTTCACATATATTTGAATTTCCGACACTTTATTTTCCATGTTAAGGTCTGGCATTATGTTCAGACTTCAAAAGCCTGATTTTGAGCCAGTGTGGATACGATGAGCAGCGCCAAACGGCCGATAGTATCCCAACAGCACCCTTAGCTTTCTGAAGGCGCGACTCCACATCGAGTTCCGTACCTCTATCCACAGCGACTACGCTGCACAGGTAGCTAAATTGCTGGACTTGTTCAATGGGTTGTTCATCCAAAACAGCGCGTGGGATTGTCGGGAACGAAGGCTATGGGATTTAGTTTTGGAGGTGTTGATTTTGAGTCCTGCCGATTAGCTGAGGTGCCAAGTTCGGCTAGAGCACTTGCCACGTCGCTTAGCCTATTTGCCAGGAGGCATATGTTATCTGCGTAGTCCAGATACCGCAATGTGGTTGTCATTGTCCACCTGATGCCGCAGTTGTTGGGTGCTGGTCGCATAGTGGAGAACACATCTGCAATCACCATTATAAACAGAGCACATCGAACGCCGCTCAGGACTGGGAAAGGCTGTGAGAGCATTCCACCATGAAAAACTCTGAACTGGGCGCTGTCGTATGTTGCTCTGATGAGGGAATTAAGTTTTTCCGGTATCCTCCTCCTTCGCAACCCTTGCCAAATGCACTCCCTGCTTACACTGTCGAATTCTTTCGCGAAGTCTACGAAAGCCATGTGTAGGTCCGATCTGTTTTTGCGGACTGTGTTTATATTATCCGTGCATGATGAACCTTTTCTGAACCCGGGTTGCTCTTCGCCTATGGTGTCCATAATGATGTCTCTCAGGCAATCCAAAATAATTCTTGCTGTGAGCTTTGAAATAGTTGGCAGCACACACATCCCGTCCCAGTCGTGTAGGTCGTCCTATTTGGGAATTTTCACCAAGATTCCCCCTAATCATTCCGTGTGGAGCTCCTCAGTTTCCCATTCGCGTTGTATAACCGGGTATAGTAAAATCGGCCGCCGTTGCCGGTTGGCACTTGAAGAACTCCGCTGTCTTTTAATGTAAAGCCTTAACTTCATTCTATTTGCTTGACTATGAGCGGGCTCTAGGCTAATCAGTTTCTACTTGGCAAGGTCGTAAAGCCAGGTTAATATTTTAATATATTGATGTTTTGTCCAAGAAGCGGGTCAAGTTTAATTTCATTTCCAATAGTGAAATGTTATCTGAGAATTATTTTCATTCATTAAATCAATCACGCAAAACTCACTTTGTACATACCCAAGTATTTACATCAAATCATTTGACATCCTGTACACCTTCTCTCTACATACACAAATACCTACATATATCTACACTTATCGCTGTAAGTAATTTACTATAATGAATCAAATATCGAGGTCCTCATATAACAACAGAAGCAGCAACAATTACAATCGACAAGTAAGAGTTAACATGAAACACATACAGCCACAGAATTTAACATTGATAAAACATTAAAGGACGTGTTGTTTTTTAGCTTTTCTTCATTTTCAGTTGGCTTTCAAATGTTTTGCTTTTTCTGTATGTTTGCATGTGTGTAAGTGTCGCACGCTTGTCCAAAGTTCTCCAGCATGCAATTGAACCAACTATGATCGAAATAAGAAATAAGTTAAATTAATTATGATTTACATTCTAAACTACACAGTACGAAACAGTCGATGCTGAAAAAATCCATAAGTTCTGACTTATCACGTCTTGTCTAAGTATCTACTTATAAACAGTATTTTCCATTCCCTGTTTATGAGATGATACTTACGTAATTTACGTTCTTACAAACTTGTGGATAACACCGTTAAGTTTTTAGGTACTGAAAAGAAAACTAGCAAACTTATTTTTTACCATATAGTTTACAGATTATTAATTTCAATTTTACTAATTTATATTTCTTCCCGTTTTCCCCTTATTTTCTGTTTTTCTTTTCTTTTTCTTAAAATGATTTGCTCCTAATTTGATGAAATACAAAAATATGTCGGAACACTAATCGCCAAATCAACCGTTGCGTACCCCTATATATATGCCTTATATAGTACACGACAAGTCGTCTTCACTGGGGGATCCATTGACGGAACCTGGCGAGTATGAGAATCTACCGTTTCATGGTCTACAAACGGCACCTAACAAGGTACAGTGTTGAACAATTTATGTGTCACCTAATCACTCAATACACACAACGCACACCAAACAGCTTTAAATACAAGTTAACGTACACTACTATAATGCCTCATGTCTGTGTGTTGAGCTCACTTTCTCTTTCTCTGACTATTTCTGCTATTATAATTTAGTTTCTTGTCCTTAGTGTCTTGGTTGTTATGCAACTTTTCAGTTCTCTTAGCCGAAAATGGTGTAATTTGTAAATCTGTCCATATTATACCACTACATAGAGCTGTTTAGATGGTTACACCATTACACATTAGCCTGCCTTCTGTCGTCTGCTGCTGCACTTAATCAACAGTAATTTGTTGCCATTTTCCCCATTTTTTTTACATACATACAAACACAGTCAAGAGAAATAAGAAATTAATAATGATTTATGTGCTGCCGAGAAAATTTTGGTTTTCATTCCCTTACCTTTTAGAGTTTTATTTTTGGTCTTAAGTTATGTTAATTTAATTACAATTGTACTTTTAGAACAATAGTGTTTAAGTGTAAATAAGTAAGTTTATTTATATTGATTTACCTGAATTTTATTCTGAACTTATTCAAAACACATTGAAGTCGAGAAAATTGCGAAGCTAAGCGAAAGGTTAAAGGGGCGATGGTTCTTATGGGAACTTAAAACTTGTTAAAATTTTACAAACCACCAAAACTTAAATTAAAAGTACCAAATGTACAAGGGGTGTCGCACAGAAAACGAGCAAATCCGACTTTACTTAAGCCTGATCTAGGCCCGTAGATATTGTTGCATTTTCACATATAATCGTGCAGAGCTCAGAGCAAGGACAATTAACTAATTTTTTCCTTCAACGAAAATTTTTTCGGTTTCGTCTCTATAACTAAATTTTTTTTTAATATTGCCTTAAGGAAATTCTTAACAGGTGTAGGCTTCTTTTTGCATATTTGAGTCCGTATAAAAAAGTCTGATTTGGAAGGAATGGTCGCACATTCACTCAGATTTTCAGCTGTTAAAGGCATTCAAAATTAATTAAAAAGGCAAATGTAAAATTAATATTTTCTAAATTATTAATATTAAATACCATAGCATACTTTGAAGCGCATTTATCTTGATATTTATTTTGTCTTTAAACAAGGTACAACTTCGCTTCTTTTATTCGTGAACTTTGTAACAAATTCAAAGGTTAGTTTCATGGTTAGAACTAAAATCACAAATATGGAGCAATTACTAAAGCTCTTACTGGTTTCAACCTAGCTAATTGTGAAGGGTGGTACGTCCAATTTGGGCTCAAAGAATCCTAGTACAGTACGTTGCCTTTTGGATAACATTTGAATTGAAATTGCATTAAGCTTAATTAGTTAAGTCCGGGAAAAAGAATAAATAAAATGTTCAGTTAAAATACAGAAATTTTATCTTTTTATTAAAAACAACTCGTTTTCTGTAAGACACAGCTTATTTTACCCTTCATGTTTGTCAAATTTGTTTCTACAAGAACTGCTTTTACCAGCGAAATACAAGTCCACTTTCGTTTGGGTTCGCAATCGATTTTATTTTACACAGAATCCACCCCAATTAATGTTGTTCGTTAGTCACACAAATACAACAAAAAAAACTTGAACAAATTTAAGCGTTTAACATTTTTAAGCTCCTTTAAAAGTACTTGTTTTGTTTTTCCAATGATGATTATGATCTGAACTCTTGCTAACCACAACTAACTAATTAATTGAATGTTTTCTTTAATACTGTCTCTCCCCATCCCTGCTCATGCGCTTGTTGTTGCCGGCGTCACCCAACTAATCGCATGCAATCGCTTGCCGCTGCAGTTCTCTACTACCCCTACAAATTTTAATAACAACACAAATGTGGTGCGTGTCGCTCCACGACCCAAGAGACTCAATGGAAGTATCAGTCAGCCATCGAACAGCCAGCTACAGCAGCATCACCAGACTCTACAACATCCTCAACCTCACCAGCAGCAACACTTTTACGACCAGCAGCAGAAGCAGCAGCAACAACTTGGGCCGCAGTACAACACCATGCACCGCCTGCCGGCAGCAGCGGCTGAGGCAGCTGCCACTGATGGCTCGCATCATCAGTTGCAATACAATTTGAGCAACTGTTTTCCCAAGAGCTACACCGAGTACTATCAGCAACATCACCAGCAACAACAGCAGCAGCAGAAACTTTTGGCAGCGGCACCGCAGCAACAGAAGTTCACCACACAGTCCGCTTCGAATGTTCAGCTCTTGAATGCCATCGAACATGACTATCAACCCACCTACGCGGTGGTGGAGCGCGTTCCCCCGCCACCGCCCGCCCCCAGCTCTGCCCTCATCAATACGAACCCTTTCCTGGCTGCCAGCAACTTTAAGAAGTACGATGCGAAGGGCGAGCAACGGCCTGGCAAAAAGAGCAGCAAGTCTGGAGTGGATCTGGACAAAAAGTTCTACTCACTTAAGTTCCCCGGTGGTGGACAGCAGATCAAGAAGCCACCTTCGTTCAACGGAAACTCCTCACTGACCGCCTCCTCCACTCCATCGTGTAAGAGACATCATTCTTTTGCTGGCGGCGGCCATGGCGATATTGATCCCATTAGTGGCAAGCCCATGCGTCTCTATGATCCGCCTGTCTATGAGAATATGGCCGACAAGTGTCTGGACGTGGGCGGCGGCAGCAGCAGCAACCTAAACCTGGCCACTGTGCAGCTGCATTCGCAGCCAGGCAGCGGAGGAGTAGGAGGAGGGGCCACTGCTGTCGTTCCGCACAAGAAGAAACATCACCATCGCCAGCACCAGCAAAAAAATGATTTGACAGCCGCAGTAGGAGGAGGTGGAGGTGCAGACTTTCAGTTGATGGAGCCGGAACGACTGAGCATCTATCGCAGCGACTCGGGGATTTCCAATAGCTCCTTTGAGTCACAATTGCCAACGGCCTTGCAGCACCAGCACCAGCGTACGGCCAAGTCACACAAGTCTGCCACCGCCGCCGGGCTAATGGGTCGCAAGCCCGTCTACATGAATCTAGAGGGTGAGCCACACATCAATTCCTCGTATGAGTCCGCCACCTCTTCCACCAGCCAGACGGGGGTCGGGGTCGGTGGAATGGATCCCACTTCCCTTTCCTCCTGCACATCGCTATACAGCAGCGGCACAGCTGCCTCCTCGTCGCGCTGCACTCGCCACCAGCCACTGCAGCAGCAGAAACAAACTGACATTACGACACCTGAGGATTTCGAGCAGTACCAGCTGGGCCATCAGGCGCAACATTCCGCCTCTATGCTCTCAGTGGCCAGCAGTCTGAGTGCGGCCAGCAGAGGCAAGCAGCAGCAACATCATGAGGTGCGTATTTCAACTGGGGAGGGAGCCGACTGCACCAGCATGTAACCAACACCTAGGATTTATTTCCAAATTTATTTCTGATTTATGTGGGACTGATTACGAACTAGACTAACGACACAAGTAGGAAAGGAAAGGAAGGAAATTGCGAAGAATCCTAAACTGTTTCGAGCATTTTGCTTAATTTGTCTTGCCTCAACTAAATGTCCTAAATAAAGTTCCAATAACTAACTTTTAGTTCCACATAGGGCCGATTTCTCCACTTCCAGATAGCTACTATGTGTCAGTAGTAAATCCGGAATGCATTAGCCCTCATTTGGCAGGGCTGATCCTGGCTTTTCTTATGCATGGACTGGAAGCAAACACGATGCTATTTCATTAGTAAAAAGGTCCTGTCGTTTCAGTAATAAGCTGTCTTTTCTCTATCCAGTTAAAGACTGTTATAGTCGCCTATTCATACAGATGCAACTGCCTTGGCGATTTTAAAACTAGAAAAGCTGTTGCGAGATTTTCATGGAACAGTTCTTAGTAACCCACTTTCACCTAACTTTTACGATTTGACCACTCTCTCAATTTTATAGACAACAACTTAATAACCCGACGCGCTTCACTGCGCCTTCAACAGTATAGAACCAAACAATATTAGATATCACGTCCATATCCCTTCCACATCCCACCCACATCCCACCCACTTCCCAGCGGGCATCCCGGCGGTATTTCCAACATCGGAAAATAAAAAGACAAATAAATTCTCATTTTATCTTACAAACCGAGTTTCAAGTTAATCGGATGAAAAATAGTATTTTTCATGCAGAATTTTCCGGAAATTTTCCGACCGTTGGGTAAAATTTTTTATCATTGGAAAATCACGTTTCAAATTATTTCGTATTTTATACTTACAAACCGTTTTTGAAGCCGATCGGATGTCGGTAAAATATTTCCGACATTTTCACGTCGGCCGATTTTCCGACATGGCAAAATCACATTTCAAATTATATCGAAATCCTGCAAACCGAGTTTGAAGAATCGGATGAAAAATAGTTCATGCAGAATTTTCCGGCCATTTTCCTCGTGGGCGGGATTTTCCAGAATCGGGAAAACACGTGTCGAATTATTTTGCGTACTTTGCATACAAACCAAGTTTAAGTCAATCGGACGAAAAATAACATTTTTCCCATACAAAACACTTTTCCGGGTGGAATTTTCCTAAGCCCCGTCTTAGTACGCACTTCACCAAAAACAGAAACTCCTGTCCAAATTTTAGTTTTCTATCTCTTTCCGTTTAGGCTGTGCGATGATTGCCAATCAGTCAGTCCAGTCAGTGAATCAGTGAATCAGTCAGGACACTCTCTTTTATATTTATAGAGATTTAAGTATTTAAGTCGCAATTTTTCGTCTATGAGGACGTGATGTAAGCAAGTCAATGTATGCTTGCACAATGTTTTGAAAGAGGCTGAGAATATACCAAGCAGAGACTTTTGTCCATTAACGAATTATTGAGAAAATAATTGTCCCGGAAAGTTCAATGTATCTTTCCAGCCAACCCATTTTCATTTCGTAAATTGTTTTCAAATATTGTAGGCATTATCTTGTAGGTATGGGTGACAATTCCCTTTGTTTTTTCCTTGTTTATCAGACCACAAAGGACCACCATAATGACGTATGACATTGCATTTATGCGTTTCACATGGAAGAACACCGCCTCGCCCAAAACCTGTCGACCTATTGCATATTTAAGAGTTATATGTGACTCGGACTTTAACTCTTTTTGCTTGTGTAGTAGAGGTCGAAAACTTGTTCAACTAATTCGATGTAACCCTGATTATGAGGGCTAACATTTTTCTGAACAAGGCGTCAGAAAGCCTGCCAAACCCCCTTGAACTCAATAGAATGGCGCTCATTCGTTTTAAATAGCCTTTAACACCTTAATAAACATTTCTGAACCAGTGTTGCATACGGTCATCATTGTCTTCACATGTCGAAATAGACGGTTTGTAGTGAATTTTAATGAAAATTCGAGTTAATCAGCTGCAATAATTTCTTAGTGTTAGCGTCGCTTTCTGCGCTTCTTAAAGTCCACTCACTCACTATGCAGTGTGAGCTTTCGCCTAAGTGGAAAAAAATCTCTTAAAAAGAACAACCTGCTGCTTTAACCCAAGTCTGCCAGCAGAGCCCCTTCTATCGCATACTGAGAGAACTTCATGAAGTTTGCTTCATCGTGTAAGTCCCGTCTTAGTAATAAAACTCCCTAAGATGCTGTCAAAATAATTGTAAGTTATTGGATCGATGCATAGACTAGTTCTATATTTTGTTTTGAAATCGGGAAGGTTTGAAATAAATAAACAAAAGTAACTTTGTAAAATGACGTTTTTCTAGAGGATCACAGAGTGTACCCAAAACTCAGAAAAAAATGGCTTTCTAAAAGGTAGCACAAAGTTCTTAAGCATTTAAACTCAGGTTGTTAAATGTTAGATGTGCTCAGTGTGATTAGCCCATAAGAGGACGAAAGCTTATTATCAATAATAATTAATTATTAAATGTGTGAATGTTGATATGCAAAGATTATATCTGATACTTACCGAAAATAGCGCCAAAAATGTTGGAACGATGAATTAAATTAGAAATAAAGGTTGAAAATAGAGCCGTGGTTTTTAAAATCCTTGGCAAAAAAAAGGTGTGAGTGTAGCTAGCACTCACGAGTGTTTGATGTGAAACATGATGCTTAGTTTAAGAGCTTATTTTCAAATCACAAGCTCTCTCAATGGTATATAAATCAGCACTCTTTCAGAAGAAGAAAATTAACGGGGGTAGAAATCCAAAAATCCCAAGATCCACGCAACCTAGATCCCATTTAGATCCCGACTAGATCCCACTCAGATTCCACGCTGATCCCAGATCTCGCAATCCCCACCCAGATCCCACGCAGGTCCCCCCAAGATCCCATCCAGATTCCCCCAGATCCCATTCAGATCCCGCCCTAGATCCCGTGGACCCTCCCAAATCCCAACCAGATCCCAACCAGATCCATCCTAGAACCCTTCCGAATCCCATCCAGATCTCGCTCAGATCCCATCAAGATCCTATCAGATCCCATCCAGATCCCATCACACACAGAACAGAACAGAGCCAAATAAAAAAAACCGAAGCAAAAAAAAAATACCAGAAGACCCAAATCTGTCCTAAAACAGACCCAATTGGGTATCTCTCTCCACAAAACTGACAACAACACAAAATATGAATGACGTCAGCGTCACGTGTACGCTAAAATCAAATAAAAATAAAAATATACATAAAAAAATTAAAATTATTCTATTAATTAAAATTATTCTATTTTAAAATCAAAAGTTTCGCTACACTGCTGCTCAAATCAATGCTAGAAACATTTTGGACTACTTTTTAGGGATTAAAATAGTTCGTAATCGGACATTCCAATCCATCAAATTAAATCCACGACCCATTTGCAGGTTGAACAAAATGGGCTTCAAAAGTTCAAGTTTGGACAATAATTTTTTGTTAGAAATTTAGCTTTACGGACTTATGGGAAAGACAACTACAAGTTTGGTTAAGTTATCAATGGAAATAATATCTCTCACACTTTGTTTTATTGGTTGTTTTTATACATTCACAGAATCTGTGACTAATTTTGTTTTATTTACTTTTTATTTATTTACATGTCACTTCTAATTTCCTTAATGAATCGCTTTGAATTGAAAACAACACCAATGCACACACTGACACTGCATGTTGCATGCTTTTTGATGCATTCGGTATTTGCCCTGGAACTAACCCACAGCAAATCAAAATGCTGGTCACTAATCCATTTCTAGCAATTAAACGGAGCACCAGCCACAACAACAATAAGAAACTACGACGACAGACCATCAGTGACCCCTACGCACATATCAAACGGCCAAATGCAGATGCCCTTAATGCCAACGACCATCCAGAAGCCTTTGCTGCCCACGGTGATAGCAGCTCCCAATCCGCGCCAGTTGCGCCAGCACAACAACAACAAATTAGCAATGACAACAGTAACAACAACAACAATGGGCACCATCAACAACAAATGCTAATGCCAAATGAATTGCTGCTGCAGGCAACTCGATTAGCCGCCTCCTCCTCCGCCCCATTAAGATATGTGCCGCCCCTGGCTCCCGCCAACGCCGCCCCGGCCCTCCCACTGACGGATGGCGCCTACGATTGTCTGGTGGTGCGTCGTCCCATGCGGCTGCCCTTGCGCAAACATCACACCTTCCATTTTCAAAACACGCAAACGGCCAACGGCAAGCTGGAACAGTTGCGTCAGCAGCTGCAGCAGGAGCGCAGGGAGCAGCGACAGGGACACGGACAGGGACCGCTGGTTCTGAATGAGCGGCATGCCTTTAAGCCAATTTCACCACCAACATCGGTGGAAGCAGAGGGTCAGAAACTAAATCCCGCCGCCTCATTGGAGGCATTAGAGGTGCTAACTAAAACGCATCCAGACTTTGGGTTCACGCGTCCAAATAACCAACAAAGCGAGCCAAATGCCCCAGCAGCCCCTTCTGCCTCGTCAGCGGAGACTCCGACGGAGGACGAAGAAGATCTGGGCTACAGCTTTTGTGAAGAGGAATTAATGGCAGACGAGCAAGAGGCAACGGCACCGCCCCCCACGCCCGCACATCAACAGGCAGCAGCGATTGCCAATGCCACGGCGGGTGCATTGAGGTACTTTCTGACACAAAGCTATCGGGAAGTGCACATTTAGATAATATTTTACGACTAGGCAAAATGCCTACAAAACTGCATACAAGGTATTTTAGTATATGTATTTATGTAGAGAAAGAGTGAAGTATTAGGGGGGCGAATCCATTCGAAATCAGTCGATCAACTTTGTTTCAAGTTTAAGGCAATATGAAAAAAACACTAAAGCTCTCAGGTTACCAGAAATGTGCAGCAAATGAATAAGGCTAAATAAGATTTCGAAATATTTCAGTTTAACTCAATAGTGAAAAACTATGTGAAAATTCGACAAGAAGTAAATTCGAAACTTTTCATTGATATGCATTTTGATGTCAAACTTAAGTTTGGGATGGACTTTTACTATCTATATCAGCCGGCCCAGATGGAGCTTAAGGCAGCATGGAATGAAATACAAAAGCACAAAATATATTTTAGGCAAGAACAACTACAATTAATTTGTGTGTGTGTCGCCGTGAATAGCGAAAAGCGCTCGGGCCACTGCGAGCGAGGGGAGCGCAGACTACGCAAGGAAACTTTGTTGTTGCGTTCGAGTTTGCGAGAGACAAAGGAAAGAGAGAAGAGAGACATATATGATGTTGTTGTTGCACTCACCAACAACAAAACTCTAGCTAGGAAACAAAGAGAGGAGAGCACGCAGAAGAATTTGTTTTGTTTTATGTGGGCTTATGGTTCTCGCAGGCCGTATACGCGCCAGCTTTTGCCATTCACCTGCTGCATATTTCTGTACGCCTGGAGCACAAAATAGGTTTATGACTCTGATGTGTACATCTAATTATGGAACTGGTTCTTAACCTGAGTCCACAAACAATCAAACAGACATTTCACTTAAAAAACAAGCATTTGATTGTGAATTCCTTCCACACCAATCATTCCTAATCACACATTTATTATTTAATCGCAGTATTAATGCCCCCCATAGGAAGAAATCGATTTAGTAAAGTTTTGACTTTGTTCTGGCTCCTATTCGTCGTGTATATAGCTAAATTATGCTAGCATTAAGTAATTCATACTTACTTTTAATTATAAAAATAGAAACTAATTGTAGAAAAGGCTTAAGAGCTAACCCATAAAGTACTTTAGATCAACTAATAAGGAGTACTTAAGGCAACTGTATGACTGTGTGTGTGTGTTAAGTTTGAAGTAGCTATGCGCGTGTACATAAACTTACAAAATATACTCCCATACTTAACCATTTTACAGTTTATTTGAAACCAAACCGAAGCCAAGCATATTTACAATTATTTATACAATAAGCTTAAGTTTTAGTTTAAGATTATTTCAAATACCAAAGCTACTTGCCCAAAATTTCCCTTGAGCGGCATATAAATCAGCATTGGGGGATTTCAAATTCCATTGCATGCTGTTGCTATTCACACTAATCCCACTTTCTTTCAAAGGTGTGTTCTGAAATTCTTAACGAACCAAATAAATTGTGATTTCTTATAGCAAGTGTCCGATTTTGAGGATCCATACAAAGGCAGCAATACTTATATATTCTAAATTCTTTTTGTTTAACTTTCGAGCTAAATGTTTTTTGTGAAACAAGAAAACAAGGTATGATATCTTTTGTCTAATGTTAATAATTTATTTCAACTGTCGTTGCGATTCTTGAAATCGTTCTCTACGCTAGCACACACTTCTTTAATGCTTGCTTCGAAATTAATCCCACGACAGGCGTTATAGATTATTAATGTGCATGATGAACCCCCGATTGTTGTAAAATTTGGCAAACAGTTATGTAAAAGCGATTTCAAATAATCCAAATCAATCGACAAACAGCCCTTGAATGCAGCCAGTTTTGATGATGAATTCATCTATGCCGATCTCGAGAGTCAGCACTATGGGCCCATCAACTACAAGGCCGCCTCACTATATGCCCAGGTCAAGAAGAATAAGAAGACGGGAGCTCTGGAAGAGCTGAAGCAGTAAAGCATTTTAACAATTCTATATCCCTAAAAATAACGGTCGAATGAGCTTCTCTAGAAACCAAAACTAAATTGAGTATGACAAATGGTTTAAGGTACTTAAATGGAAAACGAATAACGAATTTCTTAACTTTATTGAATAATAGCAATTGTTATACACGATAAGTCAGACAGCCCTAACTAGCAAACATTTCGACAGTCAATCTAATTAAACGCTAATGTAAAAACAAAGAAGAATCTTCATCATACAATTACCCATTACAACTCTACACAAAAGTAATCAACGGCATACAAATCGAACGAAATAAATATGCAACTAATTATAGAATTTTTTAACATATAAAAACCTACAAATATATTTTGTACATTTAAAACTGACCGCAAACTTTCAAGCAGATCCCCTAATGGGCGATAAAACTTGCACACAAATTACAAAAAAAAAAAATAAAAATTGACAAGCATTATCCATTAAACACATTTGAATTGTTTTCTATTTGTATACCACAAAAAAAAGAACTAAAATAAACATAATTAATTGATACGAACGAAGTTAAACTATTTTTTGTTATGCAATTTATTGTAATTAATTATAAATATAATTTATTATTAACATACATACATACATATATATTATTGTATAATGATATATGTACAAGTAAATTAATACGCATTTACTTGCACCATGGAATTAGGCATTAAAAAGCAACCAAAGGAAAAAGTGGAATTCAAATGAAAGAAAACAACTTAGACTCAAGTATATATATATAAATAAACTGGAAACAAACCATAAATATAAATTAAAGTATGACAAAGGAAAGTAAATAAATAACATGTAAAACATCAGTCAAACGGATGGGATATTTTTATTTTGGGGGAAGGGAGTTGTGGGAGCTACTTCTTACAGATCATGGAAATGCTACAGAATTATCATCGTGCTTGCAGCTAAATACATTTGCTTAATTAGTTCTGTTCTCAATACGTTTGATTGTTGGTAAGTATTCACGGCAAGGGTGTAGACCAGATGTGGGTGAACAAGCGCTAACGGATCACGCGCTTGCTTCCGGCTTGTTCTGGTCGTCAACCGGGGGGTGCGACAAAGTCCTCTGCTCTCGTGTACGCCGATTTGAACTTTGAGTTGTGTCTCAATCTTTTTGTTTCAGCGACATTTCATAAACTTGACCTCATTTCAACGATTTTTTACACAAAGCTTAGGAAAAGAGAGAGATGGAGAAAGAAAGTGAGAGCGATATTCGAGACTATAAGGTTGTGTCATAGCCCTGGTATAAAGTGGCTTACGTAGACCTGGTATTTATCGATATCTACGAGAACCCTGTAATCGGTTGTAGCATACAACGGATAGTTGTATCCTTTTCGAGCAGATGGGGGGTGCAGGCCTTTGCGGAACCCGTACAGGATCCGGCTATCTTCGTCGGCAATATGGGGGAGGTTCAACAATCGTACCGCAGGCTACTAGCTCGGTGGACATAGCGTGTTGAGGCCCACCTAAGGCGTTGTCTGGTGGCCATGTTCCCCACCCTACCTTGATCACTGCTTGCAGGATATGGACGGTTGTCCATCAGTGATGCCTAGAGCACTTAAGCTTCGTTCACTTCACCCCATGGCGGCGCATCTTCATTATAACTTTAATATTCGACTTCATTTTTTCTCTGGTAGTTAAGCATAATTTACTCTAAGGAAATCTAAAATTATTTAAAGCTAAGATGATTTCGTTAAGCGATTATCCTTGCTGAAACTAGCCTATCTTTAATTAAGAAAATTCATTATAATGAAAGAAAAAAAAATCCTATACTAAGCGCAAATTAGATAAGAGTAGCTGTAAATTCAAGTATATTAAATATGAAATAAATTTAGAAAATAATGTAAAAGGTAAAGGAATATTAAAGTAAAGGTAGTATTTCAATATATTTATTAGAAATGAACCAATACGAAGTTCTTTAGCGAGGTATCACCGTGCTCTGCTCGATCAGCTGCATTGCGCTAGGTCAGTAATTTGGTCTTAGTTAAACGTTGGCACGTAACTGTAAGCAGAGATCTTAGTTTGTTTTGATTTTGCTTCTTCGTCAGCGGCTTAACGGAGGTCCATGCCTGCGCGCTCACCAACTCGGTGGATGATTTAAAAGAGGCAAAGCTTGCTCTTACTATGGCCGGAGACGCGAGTTAAGAGAGCAGGTGCAGATTCTATTATTTTCAGATTAAGCGGGCCGCAGGTGCGGGATTCTCTCGAGGTTCAGCCAATTGGACTAGCTTAATGGTAGGGTGTTTGGTCAAAAAATTCTCTTTCACTTTGCTTAAGCGTAACCAACCCAAATGAATTTATAACAAATTTGGCAAGAGCAAGGGCGTTTTAGCTTTACGGCTCGTACTCTTCTAAAACGAATTAATGTTCATAGCCCCGTGGGCAGACACTTACTGCTTATTTGGATCCAGCGGCGAAAGATCTTTCTCCGATGATCAGCTGTGAAAGGTTGCTTACAATTGTAAGAGTTTTGGTTGAGTTTAAATTTTGCAATACCACACCATCAATCACCCATGCCAATTCGAATCAAACACCACAAAAGAAATGATGGAAGAAATTTAGCAGAGACTTTCCTCACGTTAGCGGAAGGCTTTCGACGTGTTTAGCACAACAAATGCCTCTTTTTGCTCGCAATTTCACTTGGCTTTGGCCCTATTGACAATATAGGCTTAGTGAGTAGAGGTTCACCCTGATTCCTAAGGCAGCACCAGGGTCTGCACTGGGCACAATATATACTAATTATACACTTGAAAAGTGTATTATACTTTTGCCCAGAAGTTTGCAACGCATAGAAGGAATCATCTCCAACCACATAAAGTATATATATTCTTGATCAGCATGACGAGCTGAGTCGATTAAGCTTTGTCCGTCCGTCTGTCTGTCCGTCTGTCTGTTTCTACGCGAACTAGTCCCTCAGTTTTGGAGCTATCGAGCTGAAACTTTGCACAGAGTCTTCTTTTTACTGCACGCTGCTAATTTGTCGGAACCGACCGGATCGGATGACTACTTCTTGTAGCTGCCATACAAATGTTCGTTCGGAAAATGGATTTTAGTAAGAAAAACTGTTTTGTTCTCAATATTACTGCTCTCAAACACGGTCATGGGTAATATGTAATGTTTTTAAGGTGATCTGCGAAGTTTGGTCGAAGTCGCTAACCGTTGAGACAAGCTATTTCAAGTGTATCACAACTTCGGTACAGAAGAAGTTAGCTTTGCCTTTCTCGTTTTAATTAATTTCACTGCACTGGATTCGATGGGTGGCTTTTCACGTGGTTTGGCCTAAAAACTCTTCACACTTTTCACTGCTGGTTCCTTGCTGAGGGGTGGAGCTTAGTTGAGTTCGGAGGTTATGGCCGATAGAGAGCTGGAGCTTTGTAGCTAGCAACTGGGAACTAGAAGCCAGACCTTTATGTTTTTTAAAGAAAGAGTACCACGAAGAAGGTAATTAGCGTGGGGCCAATTGGGTGTCCAATAATATTGTAGTTACCTTTGGCTGGCACATATAAAAGGTTTGCTGCCTGAGGCGACGGCCTGAGTGGCTTAACCACGCGGCTTGTGGCGTTTTTCTCTGTTCCTCTTGCCCGATTTATGTAATTTTTTGGGACTCTATAGTGAAATGAGGGTTAGCTTCCATAAAGCTTACGGGAGAAAATGTGACGCTTACCAATGGCAGGTAAATTTCCACCAGTAAAGTTAAAAATAATTATTTTCCTAATGCCAATCCGTCGATAAGAAGATCGGCTTTGTTTTTCCAAAATCTTCTGCCACAAAAGGTAATTTTTGCTGCACTCGACCGTAAGAACCTTTTTTGCAGTTAGGTTACGAATCGAAGGTTTCAGGTTAAATTGAATTTGGTATTTTTAATTTAGTTGGCGGTAGGTCACACTGATCGATCATCTGTATTTTGTTTTAATGCCAAGTTGATTTTTTTGTAGATGCTCGGCCACTTCTCCTCAAGCCTTGTTCACAAAATTTAAGTCCGAATGCTTGGGGTGGAAAAGATCACAAATTACATTCCGCATTTTCACCGCCAAAATTAAAGACATTTTTTCGTCATGAAAAAATAATTCAGAACAACTATTTCGCTCTTGTTTTTTGCCATGTTTTTTAATTGTATTTTTTCAAATTACTTTAGCTGAAGCACTTCAGCTGGTCGGTGCAGGTAGAAGCAGAGTGAAGTTACATGGTGCATTCTCAATGCTGCGTCTGTTGCTCAAGCATAATAAGGCCCACAGCCAATTTACATAGTCTCCACAAATGTGCTGTTAAGAGCAACATTGTCTGTTAAATGTTACATTCAACTTCGCACTTCCGTACATGCAAAAAGTTCAAGAGGCGAAGTTGTAACTTCTGCTTCTTCTTCCCTCAATTTTTGTATGAAACTTCTCGCAACTTCTGATGTCCGTACGGGGCTTAAGAGCAAAACGAGTCTTAAGCCCCATACGGACGTCAGAAGTTGCGAGAAGTTTCATACAAAATTGAGGAAAGAAGAAGCAGAAGTTACAACTTCGCCTCTTGAACTTTTTGCATGTATGGAGCTGCAAAGTTGAATGTTACACTTAACAGACAATGTTGCACTTAACAGCACATTTGTGGAGACTATATAAATTGGCTGTGGGCCTTATTATGCTTTTGAGCAGCAGACGCAGCATTGAGAATGCACCATCTAACTTCACTCTGCTTCTACCTGCACCGACCATCTGAAGTGCTTTTAGCTAAAGTAATTTGAAAAAAATACATATAAAAAACATGGCAGAAAAACAAGAGCGAAATAGTTTTTTGAATTATTTTTTCATGACGAAAAAAATGTCTTTAATTTTGGCGGTGAAAAAGCGGAATGTCATTTGTGATCTTTTGCTACCCCAAGCATTCGTACTTAAATTTTGTAAACAAGGCTTGAGGAGAAGTGGCCGAGCATCTACAAAAAATCAACTTGGCATTAAAACAAAATACAGATGATCGATCAGTGTGACCTACCGCCAACTAAATTAAAAATACCAAATACTGAAATTTTTTGCTTAATTTTTTTTTTAAAGTCTGGTAACACTACTCTTACGTTCCACGGCGACGAAAGATATGGGAAAGTTAGCTAAATTACGAACTTCGGATGTCCGTATGGGCCTTAACAACGGAAACATTACAGTTGCGTTCTGTCCCATTCTTCGCGGACATTACACACGTGTGTGATGGCACGAAAGTGCTCGCAAGCTAGGTTTCGTTAAAACAGCAGTTTTCAGGGTTGAATTATAAATAATAATAAATTAAATACATTTGTGTTGAGTAATAGAAATTCGGGGAAAGAACATATCATGATAATTCGTTGCTTGTTGGAATGGAAAATCTTATGTTTAAGTTTTTCCAGGAAATCAACAAGAGTAATCTACATTTTTTTAACCAAGAAGTCTCGAACGACAGGCTCGGGATGTTCGTTGCTGCGGTGACAGGTTCTCTTCTGGTGAAAACAATGCCCGTGTAAAATCCATAAGGATTGCAATAATTGTCTTGTATCAAATATTCGATGCATACCTCGCTAGTCTGTAACGTCCTTAGTTATTATTTTTTTTTAAATAGATTTTGGCGGTTTTAAGTTTTTCCGTATTTAGAAGCTGTTTTTTTGTGCGTTTCGGTTTCGGTTTTGTTCGGTATTCAGTTTTTTTTTTATTGAAAATTTTTTGGTCTTTTTCAGGGCTTTCAGTTTATTTTGACAGGGTTTCGGTTTTTTTCTTTTCCCGGGTCTTTCGATCTTTCTTGAGGGGCTTTCAGTTTTCTTTTATTTTTTCTTAGATCAAGTTTTGTCCGTTTATTTTGGGATCAGATTTTGCACGGTTTTTTGTTATTTAGGTCAAAGTTTCACGGTTCTTTTTTGTTTTTATTTACGTATTTAGTGGAAAACAAGGAGAAAGTTTTCTTCCCCCGCGACTGTACTTTATAGCGTGCGCGAGTTACCGTATATACCACGGCTACCATGGAAATGTATGGTTGGAGGATGTATAATATCTCACAAGAAAGAAGAAGAGATGAAGCAACGACACTATAGCAGAGAGCTATTAATCAAGCAGTCGTCAGTTAGAAATAATTGTCAACTAAGTTGGTTTCGGACACATACACAATATTTTATAATAAACAAAAAATCTAAAATTCGTTAAAACAGTGAGTGTGCTTGTGGGAGGGAGCAGCTTGGTGTCCAACTATAACTCGCGCATCGACCGAGCACCTGGAGAGTCAGGACAGGCATTTTCAATAAATTTGGCTCAAAAAATGTTTTTAAATCTACTCAGTCCTATTCCTTTCCGGACAAAACCTGTATTAGATTCCACTGTGGCCTTGGTAAGGAATAAAGCTAATGATTAATGAATATAATTAATTAGTAAAATTTTTTCGGAATCCTCTAATTGCTGTTGATGATCCCTCTGCTCCTCCTTCTATTGCTGTAGATGGTCCGCCTCTTTATCCTTCTTCTTCTCCTGTTGCTGGTTCTCCTATTTCGTCTCCTCCTTCCTTTATCTTTATCCCGGCACCAAGAAATCGCTTCGGTGATTTGCTATTGGAGCCCAGCACCTCAAACCAAGACAGAGCAATCGCCAACGAGGAGCAGGTATCTACTTCTTCGGAATCAGATGGAGGAAATTGTCATCCTTTACGTACCCCTGATGAACCTGCTGCTTTTTGATGACGAATGTTCGGCAAGGGAAGAGGGTGACCCTGCTGCTGAACAAAAATCTCAAGCAAAACATTTCAAAGAAAATGGTATTAAAATATAAGAAACATACGCATTTATAAATCGCTGAGTGCCACTCTCGATATTCATGAAGCACTGCAATAGCAAACGCAAACTACGAAACACCACCTAAATATGAAGCTGGAGATCCACTCCAGCAGGCATTAATACTAAAGTATTTAAACAAAAGCGCCGAACTGAAAAAATTGCTTATTGAAGAATGCAAAACAAATAATAATGATTTAAAGTGCAAAGCCAACATTTTAGAAATGCCTTTTGAGGTAGCAAGGCGAATGGGATTAAGCCTTTGACGACGGCTTCTTCAATTTCAATGGTCATTCCACCCACAGATGCAATGGCGCACGAGATTGGATGCGAGGCAGAACTCCTCCGATTGGGAGTTGTATTTTTAAGGAAATCGGCACCCCAGGGTCAAACACGTACTTTAAGAAGCTGAAGAAGAAAAAGCTGAAGAGAACTCATTCCTCTTGGTGGACATTTTAACAAAAAGGCTCAAACAGCAGCTATCCCTGCATACCACCCTATCTAACACTCTAAACGACGCCTACGAAAACTTTATCTCCGCTCTAGTCAATGCGAGCACCGCTTTTGATACTCTTGAGAAGAATTCAGTACCAAAGAATAAGGAAGCTGAACAAGAATATTGAACAGCAGCTGATACGTGGCCAAAAGCAGGTGGAGGGAGGAGGCACTGAGGAGACAACCGCCCGCAAACTCTCCAAGGAAGAGCTGAAGCCTGAGTACATTCTTAGACGGCGGTCAAAGTTTTAGTTTACATCAGGGATTAAAACCGTAACCGAAACCGTAACCCGTAACCGCTAAAAACACTTTAAAATTTGAAACCGAAACCGTAACCGTAACCGAAAAAAAAATTTTTTTTATAACCGTAACCGTATAACCTTTATTTACATAACCGGTTATCAGTACCGTAACCGAAACAAATATATGGGTTAATTTCGGTTTTTGGTCGCCAAAGGACTGGCATAGCTACGAAGTGCCTTGATAGTGTTCACAGCAGCTCTGACAATGTAGTGTGACTAGAAAAGAGCCAAAAAGTTAGCTGTTGTTTCTTTAAAAAATTGGCGGGTTAAATAATCATATAATAGAGTTTATAAAATTAATAATTGAAGTCACTAGGGAAATTCAAAGGTCAAAGGCAATGCCATTGTTACTTTCATAAATGCATTTTGTGTGGGGCTGGAGGTATAGGCAGTGTCCGTTACTGTGGCCTGCAGGAGCAGAGCTTGACCACTGAAACATACTGCTATGGCGATAACCCAAAACGCATCGGAAGATTTGAATTAGCACATTAAGCCAGAGGTAATATTCAAAGCCACAGCCAGCTCCATGGACAGGAGCCGGATCATACTCGCCGGCGCATTAGTTTAATTCGGATTTGAAGGTAGTTGGTACCTGAGCGCATTGGTAGCAACGGAAGCTAGCTCAGTATGCCGGAGGAGACACCACTATAATGGGCAATGGAGACTGCAAAGACTTAGGGCTGTTTGTCCGCGGGCTGTGGCGGCCACCGGGGTGTGGACTCGAGTGGTGTGCACACATTGGGTAAGTGACATACCAGCCATAACAACTGGAGAAGCATACCGAAAAAGATCCTGAGCTATGTAATTAAATGGGCTCAGACAAATTTTTGAGCGTATCTCTAATAAGCTTTAGTAATAAAAACAACTATTCTAGCTATTTATATGTATACATATGAATGTAGCTACTTTGCAGCCAATTCTAGCTATTTCTAGCATTTTTTCTACGCCAATCTAGCTTGCTAAGTCCGTAAAATGTTGGCCACACTGTACATACATAGACAGAACAGATCTTGTCATTCGCGTTTTGATTCTTCATAAGTTTGGTTGTGGACATATTATATTGGTTAACATTGTGCACAATGCCAAGGGCTAAATCCAGCATTTTCCGGGAACTGTTTTCTTATGATATAGAAAAGAACATTAGCACATGTGTCATTGAAATAAATTACAAGCAATGTGGAAAAGAAATTAAAGTAAGTGCAATAATTATACACATACACACAAACATGCACTAATGTTTGTAAAATATAATACTTATGTGTACTGGCAGTGTGTTGCTAATTTTCTTGAGCATAGAAAAATTAACCTTTTGTTTGGCGCAAAATGCTTACGCTGTGTTAGTGAAATATTGGTGCAACAGTCACACGCACGCAATGCGTTTACATATTTCACTAACACATATAAGGGGCAAAATGTGTGAGATGCTAGGCGCGCTTTAAACGAAATTGAACATGTTTGTTTTTTACTGCGCAGTATTGCAATAAAGATCTCACACACTCGCACACACAATATTTAATGGAAAATTGTGAAAGCAAATTTATAAAATTATATATTTTGGATGATTAATAATTTTTCGCCCTTTAGGGAAATCACGCTACTAATTTGAAGCAACATATTCGCTGTTGCCATACCGAAATCTTTCAAAAATCAGAGGAAAATTTGATTCATAAAAAGAAAACAGAGGAATTGTGTTCCAAAAAAGAGCAGCCTGTCAAAATTGACGGTTTCCTACGACCTTCTGTTAAAGTGGCTATCAGTAAACAAGAAATTAAAGATGCATGCGTTTTGATGTGTACAGTGGATGGCAGACCATTTTCAGCTGTAAATGACGTTGGTATTCGACAAATTTTAAACCCAATTATCAAAGGCATGGGATGCGAAAATTTTGTTAACCCGCAAAATGTTAGAGATGATGTCATTCTCAAATCAGGCCTTCTTGCAAAGGACATTCAAAAAGAGATCGATGGGAAAATGGTTTCCCTTAAAATTGATGGCTTGACTCTAAGTGGTCGGTCCTTCATTGGTAAGAATGTCATATAATCGTCTTTTAAACGCCCTTTTATAAAAATCACTTTATATTTGTTGCAGGTTTGAATATTCAATATGTGTTAAATTCCAAAATTGTTTTGAGAACTTTGGCAACTGAGGAGATGCACAATAGTCACACGGCCACCCATCTTAAAGACGTTGTCATAAAAGTTCTAAATCGATTTGGGATTGGGACCAAACAAGTGTACTCCTGTACCACTGATAATGGACGCAATATGGTGAAAATGGTGGAACTCTTGGGCCTAGAGCATGAGGACGATGATCATAAAGACGATGATAAAGACGAAGATAAAGACGATGGCCTTGCATTCCTCAGTGAGTTCTCCTTCGATTCGAAGTGCATAGGTAAAGTAATTAACAAAAAAAAAAAGGGAATCATTTTATTAATATTGTGTGTTTTCAGGAATTAGATGTGCTGCCCATACCCTTCAGTTAGCAGTCAACGCAGTATTAAAAAAGCCTGGATTCGGCAGCGCTATAGCGGCCGCCAGAGCTGTGGTGAAATCTCTTCGAACGCCTAACATAAGCTATCGATTGGACGAGCAACGCATAAAGAAGCCTCCCATCGACTGCGTGACACGCTGGAATTCCACGTTCAGAATGCTGGCAAGTTTAGCCGATCCAAAAATGCACGATTTCTGCTCAAATTTGGCGGCAGCTAGTTCCGATTTCTTTTTGAAACCAAACGTGTGGGACAAGATAAGCGAAATAGTTACAGTTTTAGAACCAGCAGAAGTTGCAACAACCAGAATGCAGAGCGAACAGTTAGTGATTACCACCTATTTCTGTTCATGGCGAACGAGCTTGGTAGTCGGAAGTTGGCCACAAGAGAGTCCTGTGAAAATTGGCTGTCCGAGTTTTTTGCCAATAGGGAAGCGAGCTTCTATAAGAGGGGCATTATGAAGTTGGCATCTCGTTGGGATATCGTCATCGAACACAACGGCGCATATTTGACTTAAATCGCATTATTATAACCAACTTTATGAACAATTGAAAATTCAATAAAAATACCGAAAGACTTTTTTGACAACCTTATATTATAATAAAATTGCTTGTTAACGTTTGGAAAATTTTTAAAATAAAATAAACAATACAGTTGCCTTTGAAAATTAACGTCTGAAACTGCTGATAGTTAGAAATCATTCTACTAGTAACAGGCAGCTGAGCAGGAACTAGTATTATTCCAATATATTTTTCTAAAAGTACGTAAATATATATTTTGCACAGTACAATGAAGCCTAAAGCTGGAAAAAAGATCGCTAAGAAGGGAACTTCTGGATCGGGAGTTACTCCCGAGGCATTAAGAAATGCTTTAGCTGATGCCAACACAGGGCCTTGCGCAGACTTGTAGTCCGACTAAAAAATGTAAAGGCCCCCACACAAAGCAATGAAGCAGCTATGGCGACTGTTCCAGAACCAGGCCCAGAGGACAATTTATTGCCGGTAGAGGACAATCCAGAAGTAGCCGAAGTTGTCCCAGTCCCGGTTGTGGAAGTGGCGGATGCAGCCGTTGAGCCCGTTCGTTCGGTACCAGGAGTGTCGGTGAGGAGCCGACAAATTCGCCGAACACGTAGTGCTCCAGCTGCATCGCGCTACAGAGCGCCTCCCGTGGGAAATGCACCAATTGCTGCAGCTGAGAATGAGGAAAATAATCAAAACAGTTTGGCATTGGGACCTCCGCCGGAGAAAAAAAGTAAACCTTGGAGCTGCATCATATTGTAGTAGAATCTTCTTTAAGTTTGAAGCTTAATGATTTCGTTTGTCCTGCTATGAATTTGTTAATATAAAACAATGGGCCCGAACTGATACACTGAATGGCAATCTGCGCAGAGACCGAACGGTAAGCGATGGAAGGCTGTAATTTGGACAGCACGGGGGTTTGAAAAAGTGTCGGAAAAGTTGCTATGGGAAAAGTTGTAGTTTTCATCCGAATGACTTGAGAATTGGTTTGTTAAGCTGAATACGAGAAATACTTTCACTAGTGTTTTCCCGATTATGGAAATGGATTTGGGTGGGATGTGGGTGGGAAGTGGGTGGTAAGCAAGGCTGCAAACCTCTAAAATTTTACAAAAGGTTCTGTCCGGGGGTTCAAACCCGGCTCTCGGAACCCCTGAACCCAAGGCTTTGGTTTGAACCTCGGTTCGCTTAAACATAAAAGAATAATTTCGATAAAACATTTATTTTATAATATAATCTGTAACTGTGGATAACCTCCGCGGCGAGCGGACAGCATTACTGGGAGCATACTCTGCCTACACGTGCCAGCTTTGCTCAGGGAAAATGGGGTGGGTACTTTTGCACCCTAGTAAACGGTGATTTTTATGCTATCTGGATTGAATGCAAAATTAAAATCCAAAACAACAACTCAGCATTGGCCAGACTTTTGTCTCACGAGTTAGAATTAAGAGAGCCTAGTCTGTTTGAGAATGATGCTTACCTATGTGGAATATTTCTTGATCCCAGATATAATGTTTCTTTATCTGCAGAGCAGAAAAATAATTGTATTAAATTGTTATCAAATCTGCACACTCGTATAATGGACAACGTTAATTCGATTGAATTATCTGGCGAAAATAGCCCTAATTCAAGTTTAACGGAAATTGGCAGTACAGTAGACGCGTATATGGTCACGGTATCACGTGCAAAAAAATCAGAAAATGAAACAGTTGTAATTAACAATAATCTCACATCTTCATTTAATATGTTTCTAAAACAAAAAAGATTGCTAAGCAAGGTAGACATATTGGAATGGTGGGAAAAAAATTCAACATTATTTCCAGATCTTTTTGAATTGTCAAAAGTAGTGCTAGCAGTACCACCCACACAAGTTAGTGTTGAGCGTTTGTTTTCAGGAGTAAAATTTATAATGTCGCCTCGCAGGACTCGCTTAGACAGTCAAACTCTTAATGCTATCATGCTCTTTAGATGTAATTACAATTTTAAATAAGATGTCATTTCTGAGAAAAAACATTTGTTTCATGAAGTTACATAACGAAAAATAGTATATAAGTTGACGAATCTATGTTTATCTAATTAATTAAACTTAACCCGATACTTTTGTGAATAAAGTAGTTTCTTATCTTTTAGTTAAAGTTTGTGATGTTAAACCTTAAAATGAGCGAAAATAAAGGTGGAAATTCTGTATAAGATATTTGAACTTAGTATTTACTATATAAATAATTTCATAAATGCCGCTTTTGTCTGCATTGTTTGTCAAAGTGATATTTTATACTAATAACCGTAACCGTAACCGAAACCCGAAACAGAATTAGGTTAATAACCGTAACCAGTACCGTAACCGATATCCCACAACCGTAATATAACCGTAACCGGAAAAGAGCGATCGGCCAAAACAGTAACCGTAACCCAAACCGTTATTCGTTCGGGTTTTAATCTCTGGTTTACATTTATTTGTATAGCCTCATTGAACACACACCAAAAAGAAAAACAGCTATGCTTTCATCAATATCAAAGCTGTTCCAGAAAGCTGTCTTTAAAGTCCTCAGCGACGAAGTAAATGAAGCTGATGCTGCTCCATCACACCAATTTCGGGAATTTAATAGAGCTACAAACCAGTTCCATCAGCTAATATTCGTGGCTCACTTTGAACTACTGGACGCTTCGAGCTCCGAATGACAAGCGAAAATACTTGAGGGCACGGCTTAAGTAGTGATCGCTCCGTTTCCAGCTCACGCAATGGTGAGGCGTTTGCTCCGTTTGCTCGATACATGCTCGATAATTATCGATATTTGGCGTTAGGCGCCTTATTTGAAAGAAATGACCGTTAGGCTGAGTTTACATTTAGGCACAGAGCGTCACATTTTCGTGTCATGGCTTGTCAGAGAAATCGTGTCACAGGAATGAGTATATCCACAATTGCTGTGAAATAAATACTCAACCATCTATGGTATTTGTCGGAAGAACTCGTTGCTTCATCATTTTTTGATGAGGAACTTACAGTGACGGATAAAAATGAAGTGGTGAAATGTCTTGAAAGGGAACCATTTGGAACAAATGAAAAAAATTGGCAGTTCGACTTGAAGATCTGGATTCATTTCTGCTTAAAGTTAGCTTGAAGTAATTTATTATTTCTAACTTATTTTTTCCTTAGAAAAACCATTTCACCAATGCATTACAGAAAAAAGCCAAAACTGTTTCTAGCCACTCCAGATTCCAGTGAATTTTTTTAACTCTGACCCAGAGCTGTGGCAAGACGACCTTGAATATCTGGCAGCGCAAAAATGACTGAAAAACCTCTAAGTTGTGAGTGAAGTCGCAAAAAGAGGCGTGAAACTAGTTGAGAACACTGTAATTCGATAGATGCCGCTCAGATGACTGTAATTCGATAGATGCTCAGGCCAAATAGAACCGGTTCGTCTGATCGCTCATCTGAGTAGCTTCATGTCTACTCAGACGCCTTTTTACACGGTCCGACAGGAAATCAGACGAAAACTCAGATGACTGAGCTTAACATACATGCTATGTGCTGTCCTCTTTACAACTGCATTTTGCATGTTCGCTTTAAACCCTTACCAACACTAGAGTTTATGTTTCTAGCAGCGAAATAAACTAAAACTGAAGCTAGGTACTGAGACACTCGAAATTTTTGCTGAGCCCATCTAATTACATAGCTCAGGAAATCCGCTCGCGAAAATTGTCAGAGCGCATTTCCTGTGCGACTACTGAGACACTCGAAATTCGCTTCGACAATTAACATGGACCTGCCAACTCGTTTTCTTGAAAACAGCTGATAAATTGTCGAAGGGGGTCATGAAATTATGAAACTTGTTTGATAATTGTCAGAGGTACCTACGAAAATTGAGCACGCAATGGAAAAATTTAAAGCAAGAAGACTAAAAAACAAAGCTTTAATTATTTGGAGAGCTGCGAGCTGGACAAACATGTGGAGCTGATCAAAGTGGGCAAAGTCGCAACCATTTTTATGGAATCTGGCCAATAAAATCATTTTGATACGGGCAGCTCCCCCATTGATGTGGTTGGTATGCCATTCGCCCAATGTGTGCACACCACCCGAGTCCAAACCTCCGTTGCCTTTACAGCCGACGGCCAAACAGACCTGAGCCTTTGCAGTCTCCATAGTACATTATAGAGTGTTTCCTCCGGCTATTTGTGGTAGTTTCCGTTGCTCCAGCCGCTCCCGTTGCTACCTTTAGGTATTCGCTATAGCAGCATACATATCTTAGGAGTCAAGTTCTGCTCACGCAGGCCAATACAATACAATAATAAAGGACACTGCTTATACCTCCAGCCACAAACAAAATGCATCCATGAAATTTACCATGGCATTGCCTATGACCTTTGAATTTCTCCCAATGGCCTTTATCAATTCTCTTAACTCTTTAATTTTATTTTATTAGCCCGCCAATTTCTAAAATAAACAACAACTGATTTTTTTGCTGTTGCTTGGTCACACTACATTGTCTGAGCGGCTTAGGAAATTATCAAACAATTTCCGCTCCGCAAAAATTTCGAGTGTCTCAGTACCTAGCTTTAAGGCAGAGATGGGCATGCACACATATCGTCACACTTTTTACACGCATACAAGCACAATTCGCGTGCACAACATTCGTGTTCTATAAATAGCTTTCAATGCTTATAGCGTACGTGTGATTTTGTGCAATGCACGTGTGCATAGGAACGTCGCGACGCGCCCATCTCTGCTTAAAGCGTAGTATACACTTCCACCAAAGACTTGCCAAAACAAAAATACCAAAAGTGACAATTCTTTTGTTTTGGGACAGTGTGACCAGATTGTACGATGTATGCATGTAATATGGTCAGATTGCCTAGAGCGTTGTATTTGGTTTGATTTTAAATTATAAGTTTCACAATCAGTAAATACAAATGATTAACATGCGTTCTTTACGGCCCTGATGAGCAGATATGACAATTTAGCAATGATTAAACTCATAATTAATACCCAGTTTAAATTTGGTTGAAGTCTCACGATGTTTTGTAGCTTGCTTTGAAAATTGCGCTCAATCAGTGATGGGAAAATTATTCAAATTTCATCCGATTACGCATATTTGTGTATCGACAATGTGCGATACCTCTTCAAATAATTAAAATTAATTATTCAGGGAGCTATCGATAACACTACAGAAAATACGGATCTAGTATTTTATCGGTATTTAATTGGGGCCTTTTTGTTGTAAGTGTGGACCACCACCAAAGAGACTGCCAAAGGGCTTTGGCACAAAAATTTTTGTGTTTTTTTATATGGAGTTTTTTGTTTTGGCAAGTCTTTGGCGGAAGTGTATACTACGCTTTAGGCCGGGCTTACATTAGGTCACAGCGCAATGTGAATGGCAAATGGCTTGTCACAGAAATCGTGTGTCACAGAAATGAGTACTTTTCAATGTGAGCACAAGTACTCATTTGTCGTCACAGTGTTTCAGTGTCGGAGGGTGGCACGTTTGCCACGCCAACAATTAATTGAACAGCTGATTCCAATGAGTTAGCTCTAAACTAGCTCATTGGAACTATTCTTCCTGTGACAAGCATATCGATCAAGTTCGATTTTAAGTCACACTGTGGCCATCTTGATTTGTTTTTTTAGCGACTTAAAAATTTTGATACAGGTGAATGTGCGTCATTTATTGATGATAAATTTATTAAATTAAATTTTTTAGCTGCTAGAAATGAATCCGCGAAAGGCAAAAGAGCTAGTGGCCTGTGCTGTTGTGGCGTTGTATATGCTGGACGAAGATGATGATGAACCCAAGCCAAAGCGCTCTTTCTGGGTCGACGAAATTAATTTGACTAGAAGGGAAGAAGGCATGTTTACAAATTTAAAAATTATGTGTCACTTTCGATCAGCTCGTATGTTGGGTAACGCCACCACGTTAATCATGAGGTGGATTGTTCGCTGTCAAGTATAAATGCTGGCCGTCCTTGCAAGGCTGCAACCAACATTCGTTTGCGTTTTATGAAATATTTTTCACTGAATATGGTGCAGTTCCATGGCAAATTGAAAAGATTTAAAAAAAATGAATAATTTATATATATAACCAAAGATTCAGTTCTGTCCTTGCTTTTAATTGTTATCACTGCCTGAAGAAAAGACATAGCATCAAAATATAGAAAGGCTGGTTTTTTTTTGCTGAACCACAGCGCGGACACAGCGCTGTGACATGCAATTTCTGTGACGCCAATGTAAACACTTTGGACTTCTGAGTACTTTGGTCACACAGCGTAAAGCCCCATACGGACGTCAGAAGTTGCGAGAAGTTTCATACAAAAATTGAGGAAAGAAGAAGCAGAAGTTACAACTTCGCCTCTTGAACTTTTTGCATGTATGGAGCTGCAAAGTTGAATGTTACACTTAACAGACAATGTTGCACTTAACAGCACATTTGTGGAGACTATATAAATTGGCTGTGGGCCTTATTATGCTTTGAGCAGCAGACGCAGCATTGAGAATGCACCATCTAACTTCACTCTGCTTCTACCTGCACCGACCATCTGAAGTGCTTTTAGCTAAAGTAATTTGAAAAAAATACATATAAAAAACATGGCAGAAAAACAAGAGCGAAATAGTTTTTTGAATTATTTTTTCATGACGAAAAAATGTCTTTAATTTTGGCGGTGAAAAAGCGGAATGTCATTTGTGATCTTTTGCTACCCCAAGCATTCGTACTTAAATTTTGTAAACAAGGCTTGAGGAGAAGTGGCCGAGCATCTACAAAAAATCAACTTGGCATTAAAACAAAATACAGATGATCGATCAGTGTGACCTACCGCCAACTAAATTAAAAATACCAAATACTGAAATTTTTTGCTTAATTTTTTTTTAAAGTCTGGTAACACTACTCTTACGTTCCACGGCGACGAAAGATATGGGAAAGTTAGCTAAATTACGAACTTCGGATGTCCGTATGGGCCTTTAAATTGCACGCTTTTAGGCTGAGGGCTTCATTTTGCAGTACAAGCGCCACTACATGGGCTTGGTTACACAATCGAATAAAAGTTGTACAAATAAAAAACTTTATCAATCCGAGTTTACAAAACATTGGTTTTCTAGGGCGAGGCATGGGTTCGCAAAATGGACATTTTAGTTCATCTTCAAGGTTCCAATATTTGTTCACAATTTTAACTATGTTTAAACTAACTTCTACTTTCTTGATTAAATGATCAAACTGAAAATGAAATTTTTATCCAACGAAATATTCTAACATTATAACGAAAAGATAAGATATAAGTGCTATTTACAATGTATGTAGATACTACTATACTAATAGCGAATATATATATACAGGGTCCATTAAACAATTGGACTTTAATTTTGTTTAAAAAAAACCGCTCGATATTTTGCAAAGGTAGAACACATATTAGAAAAGTTGGTTCATGTCATTTATTTATGAAAAAACAATTTCGGTCAAATGACCACCACTGCCCACTTGCCAATGTTTTCGGTCGAGCGCACCCCACGAATACATACGCGGGTTGGTTTATCCACCAACATTCCATTTTCACCATTTTCACAAATTGATCCACAAATTGAGTTTTTTTTTATCAATGTTTTTTTTTTAGGTTTATCACAGTTTGAGTCGAGTACTTTGGAAAAAGTAGTAGAGCTTTATTTTATTCACAAAATATGGATTCAAGGTGTACATAGTTGGTGACCTACAATTCCAATACCCACACACTCGTACTACACTCGGATTCCCCGCTCGTCGCGAGATACCCAAGTGCCTACCATGCCCACCATTGCTTTACTGTCGTCCCCACCTCTCCCCGCTTTCTGCTTTCAGAAAGCCGACTTCTGTGCTCTAAACCTCTCACTTTCTCAGTATGACTGGTCCTTTCTTGATCATTTTAGGGACGTCGAATCATCAACCCTCCTACTTCTTCTCGCTCTCCTCTATGGTTCACTTTCACTCGGCAATTGACTAGTCTAAAAAATAAGAAGTCTCGAGCGTTTAAAAAATTTTAGCGCTCGGGATCCCAAACTGAGTTCGCTAAATATGAGGTGCCTCGTTCAGAATTTGAACAGCTTAATGAGGAATGCTATCAGAGTTACCTACTCAACTGTAAGCATGACTTCCATAATAACCCCAAGAAATTCTACGATTTTGTCCTTTCTAAGCGTAACTCTTCACAATTCCCCCCTTCACTTCATTTTAATAATGCCAGTGCTGAGAATGATGGTGAAATTGCCAGCCTATTTGCCTCTTTCTTCCAACTCTGCTATGCTCGTCCGGATACGAACCATGTTGTATCTCTAAATTACCCTCACCTTATCAGTTGCTCTTACTGCATTCTGCCACCATTAATCGATCGCGATTGTCTCCTATATAATTTAAAAACACTTAAACCATCATTTTTAGCTGGACCAGACAACGTCCCTAGCTGTGTCCTTAAATATTGTGCTGACTTCCTCTGCGATCCCCTTCTCAAGCTATTTACTCTATCCCTTGAGCTTTGTGATTTCCCCCTATTATGGAAGGAATCGTTTATTATTTCAATTCATAAAAAAGGGTCTAGGATATAGGCAATTAGACCCCCCGCACACAGAGAGCGGAGCGGAGCATAGCCTATCCACTTTTAAAAACAAACACACTAAGTTCAAAGAGAGCGCGCACACCAAAAGCTATCCGCTGTAAACAAGAATACTTGTATATTTGTGCTAGTCCGCTCTTCATGTATTCTTTTCGTGGCAATGCAGACTGGTCTGTGGTGGTGTTCAGTGATTGCAAACATGGACTTTGAAAAATTAACAAGTTTAGTAATGTGCCGGCAGGAATTATGGAGTAAAAATAGAGGAAAGCTAACTTCGGCTCGACCGAAGTATATACAGGGTTGCCCATATTCGACGGACCCATCTGGCAACGCCATAACTTTTGACAGAGATGTCAGATCGCTTAATGACATACCGCGTTTGAAGCGTCAGTCCAAGCAGATTTTTACCATGGAACTCTGAAATAGTTAAAATTTACATTCAACAGAACAAGTCAATTGTGAAAACTCAACGTGCTTTTAAAAAATTTCACATTTTCACATTTCACATTGAATGGGACCGTAAATAAGCAAAATTGCCGTATTTACGCCACTGAAAATCCTCAGGAGATTCAAGAAGTGCCTCTTCATGACGAAAAAGTCACAGTTTGGTGCGGCGTTAGTGCGAAAACGGTCATTGGGCCGTTTTTCTTCCAAAATGAAAATGGCCATGCTGTTACCATCAACCAGGAGCGTTATCGCGACATGATGACCAATTTTGTGATGCCAATTATTCGTCGAAAGCGTATGAGGCAGTTCTGGTTTCAACAAGACGGCGCTCCACGCTCGCACACAAGTCGCATAACAATCGATTTTCTGAAGAAATTGTTTCCGGGCCGTTTGATGTCGAAAAGTGGTGATTTGGACTGGCCACCGCGTTCGCCCGATTTGACGCCGCCTGACTTCTTCTTGTGGGGATATTTGAAGTCAAAGGTTTACGTTAACAAGCCAAGGACCGTAGAAGAGCTCAAGGACAACATTCGTGAAGAAATAGCCGCTATTCCGGCCGAAATGTTGGCGAAATCGATGGAAAATGCTGCAAAAAGGGCACAATACGCCATCAACGCCAGAGGCGGCCATTTGAGAGATATCATATTCAAAAATTGATGTAAACAAATCTACTTGGAACAAATTAAATGATTAAGATTGCCAACCGCCAAATTTTTATTTTTTTCTTTGATTTTTAAAAAAAAAAACAAGTGAGAAAGTCGGTCAAGCCCGACTATAATATACTCTGTACCTCTCTCTCTCTCTCTCTCCCTCTCCCTCTCTCTCTCTCTCTCCCTCTCTCTCTCTCTCTCTCTCTCTCTCTAAGATTGTGCGGCGTTGGTTGTGAAAGGGTGGGTGGTGGGTGGCGGGGGTGGCCGGGAGTGATTCAGATTCACTTATTTGCTCATAACTTGAGAACCGCTCGTCCGATCTTTATCATTTCTTTTGCAAATCGATACATATTCCTAATGACTAACTATCTCTAGAAGGTACAAATCATCTATCTACAAAAATGTGGGAGATATGACGTTTTTTCAAAATTGTGGGGGCGGGAGGGGGCGTGGCAAAAATTGAAAATAAACTTGATCTGCCTGCAAGTATAAGAAGCATTTGTCCCATACATGTCAAACCTCTATCTCTTACCATCTCTGAGATCTGTTTGTTCATACGGACGGACAGACGGACAGACAGACGGACAGACTGACGGACAGACAGACGGACAGACGGACATGGCTATATCGACTCGGCTGTTGATGCTGATCAAGAATATATATACTTTATAGGGTCGGAAATGATTCCTTCTCCCTGTTACATACTTTTGCACAAACTTAATATACTCTATGTACCTTCGTGTTAAAGATAGAGGGTCGTAAATTCAAGAGATAGTTAGTAATTAGCAAAATAAATCGATTTGCCGAAAGAATGACAAAGATCGGATGAACGGTTCCCGCAAGAGTGGGGCCTCCCCGCTACCACCAAAAAGTTGCTACTTTTGGGTGGTCGCACTAAGGGCCCCGGTGTTAAACATGTTTTTCTTGAGTAACGGGATATATCGATTTTAAACTTTTAACTTACGCTTCGTTTTCATCTCTTTCGATTAGCTATTCTGTTTAATTCAACAATATCATATGTAGGTTTCACAAATTATAGTTAATTTTGGGTAAAGTTCACAAGATTGATTATATTAAATGAATTAAAAACGATTGAATATGAATTAAAGATAAACTATTAACTTCAAACTTAAATAAGACCGACTTCTTGGCAAAACCTGGACACTTCTCCTTGCTTCTCGATGTCAACTCTATGACGGCAGGCCAACGACTCTATGACGACTGACTTAACTGCTCACGACTTCATTCGAAGCATCGATCAACTGAGAGAGACACAACAAGAGAGAGAGAGAGTACTGCAGACTAACTTTGGCTGATGCAATAATTGACGTCGTTGCTTAAGCCAGAAGGGCACTTCTACTAGTCCTTATATTCCCAATCCCACATTCGGCCATCCTGAATCTTCATTCGCCCTCGAATGAACTCATTTTTTTCCTTCATGAAAATGTCATTCCTCATTTTAATTGTTACCTTAAATTGTCCACAAAATTTTGATTTTCCTCTCAAGCCTTTTCTAAACTGACTTTCTTTGATAAATTCAATTTTTCCCTTCCTATCAAAATTTTCATTATATCTCTTTTCCTTAAATCTGTTTCCTTTCTCTTCACGTTCCTTTTTCGTGTTCCTGTACCATTCTCCTTAACTTATTTTCGTTTTCGACATATAAAAATAATTTTCTCGGTTCCACAATTTTCATTTCTGGCTTATCCTTGACTATATCCTTCTTCTCAAAAATTTTCTCGTTTTTCTTTGGAATGAATATTGCTCCTTTCTCACTAAACAACATGTTAACATGCTTCAGTACTGTGTTACCAACAATTGCAGTATATTCCAACTCCTCCTGTTTAACGACATGAAAAGTTACAATAAAACTCAAGTTATCTACACAAATTTTTATCTCAAAGCATCCAATAGTGGATAATTCACCTTTCCCAATGCCTTTAAGGTGTTTTACTTCGTTTTTTAAGCACAATCCATCAAATCTCTGAAAAATGTCTTCCCTCATTAAACATAAATCACTCCCAGTATCAATCATCGCAGTGAACGAAATATCCTGGGCGGTACAAATTTTAAAAATCAGCCCTTCTTTGGGAGATTTATTTTCAAGGACATTAGTTGAAACCTTCAATAAAATATGAAACCAAACTCTCTTCATCTAATTTTATGGGTTTACCTAGTTCCATCAGGGTATACAAATATTCCATAAAAGTTTCATTTGGTTGTTTCTGCCTAAGCCTCATCATCTTGTGAATTTCTGCTGAACACAACTGTTTTCAAAACTCATTTTCCAACTCAGCCTTTAGCTTGGCCCATCCTCGAACACCTGATAAACTCCTAATGAAAAGCTTAGCTGCTCCGTTCAGAAGTTGTTTAGCATAAATGTATTTTTGAAGATCATCCCAGCCCACTGTTATAGCAACGTCTTCAAATTCGTTCAGCCATTGATTAACGTCTTGCTGTCCTTAGCCGTAAAAAGAAGAAATACTATATTGCACATCTCTTAATGTAAATCTTGAACCCGTTGTATTGGAAACTTCATGATAATTAGATTTGTCTGATCCGCCCTCGCTCACCGCATCATCTCCTGCGTCAACTTCAACAACATCTGCCAACTCAAAGTATTCCAAAAGTCTGTCCTGCAATGCACTCTTTCTACCGTCTACACTCAATCCAGGCTCAGTAAGTTTTGCCTTCAATGACGCCACCGTCATTGCCAAAATGGATCTAGTATCCATAGTTTTGCTGCAAGATGTCGTTTACACAAAATTTAGAAAAATTAAAGATTACCAATAATGAGAAAATAGCTTTGACGAGATATATGACCAATATTGACTTCAAAATATTTTTAAATTTATCAAAAGAATAAAATTTTGTATTGAATACCCCTGTTGCTCACACTGCCTTCGATAATTCGTCTTGAACTGAGGCAGCACTTCTTCTGGGCTTCTTCTGCTTCACTTCGCCGTTGATTCTGCACACACTTCTGCAAGGCCTCCTGATGGGTAGCACTTCTCAGCCACCGTTGATTTTCGAATTATTTTGCTGCTTCCTCGTTCTCCTCTATACGCCACTTCTTTGCGCAGTTTGTTGAGTTTGACTTAACGCCCTCGTAGCGTTACTTGCACCTGCCACCTTTGCAAATACAAGTTCGACTCACTCGCTCCCTCTTTACATCAGCACACAGCAAAATAATCGACTCACCGCTGCCAAAGTTTGACTGATCCTCGATTCAGCAAACGCTTGACTTCTCTTCTCCTCTTACGTCACCACCCTTGCCTGCTCTCTCTGTCGTCACTGTGCAGATTTTTGGTTTCTCTGTGCATAGGACACTAGCTTTCAATACTAAAACATTTGATTTTCTAATGACTTCTCAAGTTCTCTCTTGTACTTTAATATACACTTTTTTTTAAACATTATTTCGAGATATAAATTGAAAAAAAAAAACAAGTAAGACCGTTGCAGTCGAGTAGCCCGACTTCAATATACCCTGTACAATTGAAAACGAGAGCGTAAGTTAAAGTCGGCTCTAACCGACTTCGATAAACCCGTTACTCATGAAAAAACATGTTTAACAGTGCTCCAGCGTTCCTTAGGGTGACCATCCGAAAAGTATGCAACATTTTTTTTAGGGTGGGAGGGGTGGTAGCGGGGGCTGGGTTCGCTTTTTTGCTCATAGATTGTGAACCGTTTATCCGATCTTTATTATTTCTTCGGCAAATCGATTTATTTTGCTAATTACTAACTATCTCTAAAAGTACGAATCGTCTATCTTCAAAACTGTGGGAGATATAACGATTTTTCCAAATTGCGGGGGCGGGAGGGGGCGTGGCCAAAATTTGAAACAAACTTGATCTGCGTGCAGATAAAAGAAGCATTTGTCCCATACATGTCATCTCTGAGATCGACGCGTTCATACAGACAGACGGACATGCCTAAATCGACTCGGCTGTTGATGCTGATCAAGAATATATATACTTTATATGGTCGGAAATGATTCCTTCTGCCTGTTACATACATTTGCACGACTTTAGTATACCCTTTTTACTCTACGAGTAACGGGTATAAAAATAGTTTTTCTCACTAAGACTTTTTTTCAGACCTATCTTTTGTATGGCAGCTATACCATATAGTTGTCCGATTTTGATAAATCTCGGTGAAATTATGTGAAATCATAGAAAACTTATAAATTCGAGGGTTAGGAGCGATAGCATTGAAAACATAAAAGTTTTTCTCACTTAAACTACTTTTTCAACCGATCGTTCCTATGGCAGCTATATGCTATAGTCATCCGATCAAATGTGCAGCGTATTTATACCAAAAGACTTCGTGCAAAGTTTGGTTGAGATAGCTTTAAAACTGAAGGAGGAGATAGCATAGAAACAGACGGACAGACGGACGGACGGACTATATCAACTCAGCTCGTCATGCTGATCAAGAATATATATACTTTATGTGGTCGGAGATGCTTCCTTCTATGCGTTACAAACATCCGGAAAATTTTAATATACCCTCTCCAAGGGTATAAAAAAACGAAGAAGAAAGATATAAACTTAAAAAAAAACGAAGAAGGGCTTAAAAATATTTTCAATGAAATTTGTATAGCAAATAAGTGGGATACATTGACTGTTAACATATAGATATAATAATAATTTGTATTTAAAATAACACATGAACTTTATCACTTATGTTAAATATTTCGTTCTTTTTTCTATTTTTCTAGCAACTCTTACATAGCTTACAATTATAATATACTGCTTAATAAATAGGTCATCTAGAGTTTATTACCATGTCTACTTTAACTTCCACGATCTTGTATTTATGCTTACCTCTTTATTAAATGAAGTGCTTGCTGTACATAAATAAACATATGTACAATGTACATTATGCAATTTTTAAAGAGCTCGTTGGAAAAATTTTTTTTTACAATATACTACGATTATTCAAAAAAGTTGTTTTTTTAATTCAATAAAGAATGAAGTACTGAATGGTACAAAAATATTTGTCTATTCAATTAATTTGATTGTTTCAGTCAAATAGTTGTATATTCGTTTTAAAATGCTTGTCTTTATTTAAATGCATGGCAGTGTATATATATGCACTTGCATGTACATTAGAGCGGTCCCCATGTATATGAAATTTTTAAGGTCATGCTCTCATCCCCCCATCTGTTACTTCTTCATGTATAATTAGCGTAAATAAAAACCAAATATAAAATAGTCGAGTCTTAAAGGGCGCGAATGGCGTGTAAAGTTTTTGTAAATAACTCATACGCAGTGTTGCCTATTATCATATATTTTTTAATTTGTAAACAGTCGGCGATGATTTTATTAATAAACTATTCAAATTTGTATTTCTACAAATGTAGATCCCTTTCTGAATTTTAAACAATGACAGCAATTGAACTGAACTAATAACTTCGTTTGTAAAAATTTCTATTTGGTGAACGTGTCGTACGATTAATGACTTTTAAAACTTTGAGACCCTGTCGCGCCCATTTAAAATTAAAATAAAATTGTTTGATTTCATAATTTTTAATTATAAAACAAATATTAGCTTTGGGAATGCTGAGACCTCCTTTTTTCCATTTTGCCGGTTTGGGGACCTAATGTACATCTAATGTACATACATTCTACATATCTCAAAGTTACAAGCAGCCGTTCAAACGATGAAATTGGCTCTCTCCAATTAGCTTGTTGCTTGTGAATATCACTGTGAATTTGATTTAAAATGTAATGAAAAGTTTCCACTTGCATTCTGGTGTATTGATAAAATTTTATCGGATGTTCATGAAGTTGATGATATAGATGGTGATATTCTCCATATCTGCATCTCAATAAATTTATATCATGTACCCATAATTTTTTCTTTCTTTTTTTCAAGAAACGGTTTTTTAATGCTGAACTCATTTCAATGAGAAACATGCGACGCACTCGCGTAGACACCATTTTTTCTGAATAACGAAAATTTAAAATTAAAACATAGCTAGAGGCAAGTACGATTTTTGCTTGCAGAGAACTTTATGCAAGTTAGAGAATTTAGTGTAAGTAATGTAATTGATATATTTTCGTAAGCACCTGTTTGAGTTGAAGCGAGCTAGCAATACTAAGAGACTCATAAGCTTTTTACTATCGATCCGCTCTTCGCTTGCTATCCGCTCCCTGTGTGCGGTACATACAAAGCGGAGCACAGAGTATCCGCTTGAAGCGGATAGGCTATGCTCCGCTCCGCTCTCTGTGTGCGGGGGTTCTAAGTGCTTTTCGCTCTCAATTTGTCCATTTCCTTTTAAAATATTTGACAAAAGCGCATACCTTTTTGTTTACTTGTGTTTCGGAGGTTTTACTTAGGTGGATTTCGCAAACTTTTTGCAGTATTTGCTGTTTCACTGCGGCCTCTGATCGTTTGTGGCTGACAAAATGTCTAACAGCTTTGCATGTTCAAACGTATATGCATCTGGAAAAAGGCGACTTTTTCGAGAAAAAGCAAGTATAAGCTGACAAATTTAGTTGCATATTATTCTAGACACTTTAAGTAGTTAGTAACTCCACATTTAAAAACTTCAGCACTTTGGAGTGCCTTAAGAGTTCTACTCCACGAAACAAAGCTAAACTTGCTAACAAAATTCTTAAAAATACACATGCAAAAAACACGTTACACAAGGACAAAAACAAACAAAATTCACGGATATGTTATTAGACTCTTGTTTTACACTTGCTCCATGATCAAGCATAAATTAGCAAAAATCTTCCTACTAAACTTGAGTAATGCGTCATCATAATAGCCAATTCGAGGTATCATGTTGCAGGAGCATGTATCAAAGAAATAGTATGCTACTTTAAAGTGATACTGCTCCCCCAACAGCAAAAACTACTAGATGCAAAATTTTTTTCTGACACCTGCTCAGGGATCAATTATTCTGCTGAACAAGCCCAATGCTAACACGTGCGTAATCATTTGACTTTGACAGCTTACCCCTCAATCAGTATGACCGTAAAAAATCTTATCAATTGATTTTTTGATTAATTAAAGTATTATAAACATACAAATTAACAATACAAATTTAAAAAAGAACAACATTTTTTTTTGGGAAAAAAAAAAAAAAAAATCGAAAAAAAAAACCAATGTGCATTGAAAACAAATAGTTTTTCTCACTAGAACTTCCTATGCACTATGGGGAATAAGTCGAAAATTTTCGCATAAATGCAATTGTTTTTGTGTTCGATATTATAAAATTGACTTCATTTTATTATTTACAATACTCCAAAAGGCGTAAAAAGTTTTTTTTTAATTTTGCGGGCCGCGGTAAGTGATTTATAGTGCGTTTCTACTACAGCCGAGTTAGAGTTCGCGTCCATTTATCGAAGAACGCGAGTCCAACTCCATACAAAAACAAGTGAGAAAGTCGGTCAAGCCCGACTATAATATACTCTGTACCTCTCTCTCTCTCTCTCTCCCCACTCTCTCTCTCTCTCTCTCTCTCTCTAAGATTGTGCGGCTTGGGTGGCGGGGGTGGCCGCGAGTGATTCAGATTCACTTATTTGCTCATAACTTGAAAACCGCTCATCCGATCTTTATCTTTTTTTTGGCAAATCGATACATATTGCTAATGACTAACTATCTCTAGAAGGTACAAATCATCTATCTACAAAACTGTGGGAGATATGACGTTTTTTCAAAATTGTGGGGGCGGGAGGGGGCGTGGCAAAAATTGAAAATAAACTTGATCTGCCTGCAAGTATAAGAAGCATTTGTCCCATACATGTCAAACCTCTATCTCTTACCATCTCTGAGATCTGTTTGTTCATACGGACGGACAGACGGACAGACGACGGACGGACAGACGGACATGGCTATATCGACTCGGCTGTTGATGCTGATCAAGAATATATATACTTTATAGGGTCGGAAATGATTCCTTCTCCCTGTTACATACTTTTGCACAAACTTAATATACTCTATGTACCTTCGGTACAGAGTATAAAAATTTCAGCTGTTGACCGAGGGGGTGGTGCAGGGGTAGGGAAAAAAGTCGAGTCCACTTTGGACGCTGGTTCTGCCAACTCGTTTTTTCATATTTATACGATGAATATCGATAGATATTGATATCGATAAGACTAAGACAACAAAATAAGCTGTCACAACATTTGGCGGTAAAGAAATGAAAGGTAAGATGTTTTTATTTTGTTGATTTATTTACATTATAAAGGCGTTCCCTTTACAGAATTAAACAAAATGGATTGGACCCTAGACGCGACGTTGTTCCTTCTGGACTTATGGGAGGAGAACATCAACGGGCTTCGTGGGCCCAATCTAATCAAAAAAGTACAGGTACAGATACAATTTCAAACAAATTGTTCAATGTGTTATTAATTGATAATGTCCTTTTTAGAAAGGAGCAAAACTAAATTGGGCCATCTGGCGGAGCATCATCAAATTGGGAGCATTACTCCAGAACATGGCCTTGTCCAGTAGGATTGCACGCCGAAAAGAAATATTTTTGCTTTTGCCAGCCCAGGCGAAGTTGGGCTTACATTTGAAATGATTGCGTTTCCACACGAAAAACATTCCTTAAAAGCAATCATATTGACTCTAAGAGATAAATAAATAATTTATAACTTTATTTTAATGTTTAATTAGTAAATGACCTCCTAACTTGCAAACGCTTAAGTGCTACGTGGGTGGGACTCTTCTTGCACGCAACGCTAGCCATATCACACTCGTTCAATACTTGCAATACATTTTGATTTAACTGCATAAGCTGCATTTGTCGCTTTTCAATTGCATTTAGCAAACTAATGTAACTCAAATTCATTTTGATTGATGCATTAAGGTAAACAAACAGACAAGATCAGCTGTTGTGGACTCGGAAGTGGACACCGAACGCAGTGGAAACGCCTTTTGGAATTTATCGAAAAATCGTGGAATCGATGACCGAACACGCGTAAGTGGAAATCGGCTATTAGAGTATCGAAAAGTATCGATATGTTTGGCGGCATCATTTATCGTAAATGCACATGTGAAATTCTCTTCATTTCACATTGGCATAAACTTGACTGTGTAAACAAAGCTTGAAATTTTGTGATATGGAAACAATGCGTCAAGGTATGTAGAATAAACTGTTATTAGTGATTTTGTAGTAAATGTGCTTTATTGTCCAATTGTCCAATGTGTTGTTTATAGTTTTGTAGGCCCCAACTAAAAAAATTTTTTTGTGTTTCTGTGGAATGTAACTTTCAAGGCATCGAAAGGCATCGCAAAGTAAAGGTTGTACATTACTAATAAAACTATTGTGAACCAAATATTAATATTTTCATTTGCTAATAATGGCTACAACTATGCGTAAAATAAACACATTGCAGTTGTGTATGAGTTTTGCCATTCGACGTTGCTTACAGCTTGGTGCGACAACAATCGCCAAGATTCACCGTTAATCCAATTTATTTTGCAAAAAATAGACAGATCGAAGATAACAGAAGATCCGCTTCTTATAATTAATGAAAAAGTACAGAAGTTCACCAAGTTTGTAAAATACAAATTGTCAAAATGCAAGAGAAATCTGGATTATTTCAATAGGAAACATTCGCTTTGGCTTGCATCCAGTCTTCGTTTGGCTTTTAATAGTAGTAACATACCACCGAAGAAAGCAGGTCGCAGGTGTTTAAGCTATATGGAAGCAGGACCAGGATTAAAACTAAAATTAGTGTCACTTTTGTTGCATGCTGCTTATGTTTCAGCGAAAAAAACAAGAAATGGAGAAGCAGCCTTTTGGCTGAAAAAATTAATGAGCAAAGTAAAAATGACAGGCTTAAGAAAAGCACTTGTATTGCAAACTAGTGTTGATAAGGAATTGGCATTTTTAATTGAAAACAAATTAACAAAGCAGCAATATATTAATATAGTTATTCCGATCCATTGCTCTCCCCAGTAATTTTAAACCAACGAAAAAAGGTTAAACAAAAAAAAGAAACTGCCAAAAGAAGTCATCGATCTTTTGGAATCTCCTGATGCTGACTTACGATTAGATATGAGTAATGACGAGTCTGATGAAGTACTCGACACTTATGGTCTGGATACCATTGAGCTACCCGAAGAAGATGCAATTGATGACTAAAATATGAAGGTATTGCGTATAAAAAAATAAATATTAACATAAAACGTCTATTATTACATAAAAAAATATTCTCGTATATTTACAGAAATCCAGATGATACCACATAATTTGAGACTTATTATACCGCCTATATGTATATTACATTTAATTGCTAATTATTTACATATAGAAATTATTAAATTTAATTAATATGAGCTGTACATCAACTTTATGAACTAGGTGTATAATTAGTTATCTGTATGTATATAAGAGGCGTGGAAGAAGGCGTGGTCCGATCAAAAAAAAAAAAATCCGAAATTTTAGATAATTATTAGTATTACACTTGCAAAGTTTCAAGACTCTAGCTTTACATTTACAATTAATGCGAAAATTTTCGACTTTTTCCCCATAGTGCTATGGCAGCTATATGTTATAGTCATCCGATTTGGATAAAACATGACAGAATTGTTTGTTAGCATATAGTATTGACCAGTAACGAATTTGGGAGCGAAAGCATTAGGAACAAGTTATTTATACTAAGACTTTTTTTAAACCTATAACAGCTATACTATACTATCAGGCCTGTTCCGAATTCCGAACGTTTTCAAAAAGTAAAAACGAAACGAAAACGAACGTTTTAGTATTTGCTGTTCCCAATTCCGAACGATTTGGTTACGTTTTTACTTTTCGAACTCGGTTTCGAAGTCGGTTTTATGAACAGCTGTCTGGCTGCCCTCCGCGCGTGTTTGTGTATATCGATAGCAGTCAGAGTTGTCACCATGTTCATCATTTTAATTTACAAACCTCTTATTGACATTTAAGTCCATTTATTTTTAGTTAAAACAGTATTTAATTATTAAACTGAATAAAGTCATATCAAATACGGTTAAAAATAGTTAAAATAAAATATAAAAAGGGCTCTCCGAATACATTAATTTATAAGAAGCAACCCTAGCAGCTATCGATTAACGGCTGAAATCGACTAAAACATAAAGTGGAATTCAGAACAGCTCGGTTTGAAAACGACCGCTCAGTTTTGTTTTTCACGCAATATTTTATAGATGTTTATAAAAAAATGATTTTAAAATACACTTAAACTGTAACAATTATAAGTTGTGATGCCAAACGATTTAAAAAATGTTCAACATTATTAAATTGATCAGTTTATAATTTTGGTGATTTATTTTAATGCTTTTAATAGCAATTACTTTTAATTCCGCTGACTCTGTAGCACAACTTTTGAAAACGACAATTCTGGTCGATTTGCGGAATTCGGAACAGCAATCAACTCGATTTGCGACAATTCCACTCGTTTTCGGAATTCGGAACAGGCCCGTATATCTTATCATTTCTTCGGCAAATCGATCTGGTTGACGGTAGGGCACAGTCTTCTTTCTAAAAAAAGGTAAGACTGAAAACTTTTTATTTTATTTACCTTTACTGGTATTTAAACTCAGGACTTCGGTCTCTTAAACACAAATGCCAGCGTCATAGCTTATTCGACTATTCCGGGCTCGCCTGACGATGCAGCAAGTCTCAGTTAAGAACACAGATAATTGTTAACTATGTTCAAATTAAATACTTTTCATAGTTAAATTTTATGTGACTCATATTATATATTGCATTTTTCGAAGAAATGCGTTTATTCTTTAGTTTCAATATGATTACATTATAGTCCAAAAATGGTGAAATCTAATATTAAATATGAAATATATTAAATTTATATTTTTGCATAGTACATTTAAATCACCAATGAAAACCTTTGATATTAAGTTGAACAATATATTCAAAATTTATACGAAACATATTTTACTTTCCGTTTTTATACCCGTTACTCGTAGAGTACAAAGGGTATACTGAAGTCGTGCATATATATGTAACAGGCAGACGGAATCATTTCCGACCATATAAAGTATATACATTCTTGATCAGCATCAACAGTTGAGTTGATATAGCCTTGTCCGTCCGTCCGTCTGTCTGTATGAACAGATCTCAGAGACTAGAAGAGCTGGAGCAACCAAACTTGACATGTAGACTCCTATTGTCTGCACGCAGATTAAGTTTGTTTCCAATTTTTGCCACGCCCACCTCCGCACCCACAATAAAACATGTTGAATTACTGGAGGTTTTGTTAAGATATCGAGATCAAATTAATACATAAAAACATAAAACTTAAAATTATATTAGCAATAACTTTAATCCCTAAAATTTTCATCAAGATCGGATAATAAATAGCGGAGTTAATAAATGTTGCATACATTCCGGGTGTTCACCCTCAGGAAAGCAGAACCGCTGTAAACATTAATTTTCATGAGTAACGGGTATATCGAAGTCGGTTAGAGCCGACCTAAACTTACGCTCTCGTCTTTTGAGTGTGTGCATTAGACTGAACATAATCATATGGGAATATTTATTATACCCTTGCAAAGGGTATTAAATTTGCCGAACCCTATAACTATTTTTTTGATAGAGACGGCTGAGTCGATTAGCTTGCCGTCCGTGTCGTCCGTTGTCCGTGTTGTTTCTAGCGAACTAGTCTTCAGTTTTAAAGCTAGGCTGAAACTTTCACAGGTCTTTTTTACTGACACTGCTAATATTCGGAACCGACCGGATCGGAGACTATACAAGCGAATAGGTCGAGTGGGTTGGGGAGATAAAAATTTTTTTAATATATCAAAGAGCCAAATCGGATGACTATACTAGCCAAGGACTACGGTGAAAGTGGGTTTTAATGAGAAAAACTTTTTTGTTTTTAATGTTAACGGCTCCCTTCAGCAATTATTAATTCTATACGCTTTCACATAGATTAGGAGTTTTTGTCCAAATCGATGACTATATCTAGGCCGGAAGGAGATTAGAAAAATATTTTAAAAAAAATGCCAAACGGATGACTATCTTATAGCTGTCAGGAACTACGGTCGAAAAGTGGGTTTTTATGAGAAAATTTTTGGTTTTTAATCTTAACGTGTCTCATTCAGCAATTATTAATATTATCGCTTTAAAAGATTTTGGAAGTTTTGGTCAAAACGGATGACTATATCTATAGCTGTCAAGGATAGCGGTCGGAGGGGTTTTATTTAGAAAATTGTTTGTTTAAATGCTGGCGTTCTTAAACTTTGATGTATTAAAACATTTAACGAAAAAAAATTCCTCTTTTTTTTAAACCCGCAAAATAAATTTCTAGTTAGTTAGTTTAGTTAGTTTCTTCATTAAATTTCAATTTCTCATTTATTTTACTTATGCACACTACATAGTATAAATAAATATGACGCAACATATTATTCAATATTACAAACTTTAAATTAACTGGATTACACTTCGACTTTAATAATTTTCATGTTGACGCTCATATGTTTTTATTTTAAATCAAGTCATTTATATTTAAATTTAATTTGAAAACTGGCATAATAGAAATTAATATGTTTATATGATATGAATGATAATATGCACCTTTTTTTGCTTTTACATAATAATGTAAGTCCGATGGCAGTTCGGCTCTGGCATACTTGTTTTATTGCAGGCTGTGGACACCCCTTTTACAAAGCGGCCATGCAGATGGCAAGTATAGCAGATTGTAAGAGATTTTTTCCTTCACACTGATGGCAAAGTAACGTAGGAGTAATCCTAATTATGTAATGGCAATTTGCGCCGCTGGGCAGTTTGGAGTTCTCCGTACCGTGCTCAGCTTATTCTCAGTGTACCTTTCCGAACCGACAGATTCTTTGATCGTACGCTTCGGTGTCGGATAGCGAACCGACGCGTCGTAACGGTCATTTCACTTCAATATCGGCAACTTGTGTTTTTTTGACGATGGCCACTTTGTGTTTCTCTCCCGGCACCTTTGAGTTTTGTATGTTAAGAAAACGGGATGCTCTGTCTATTTCTATCCTTGCCCATTGGATGTGACAAGTAATGAATGAGTTAGTCGGTCGGCTGGTTGGGCCGCAGTTTGGATTGGGCATTTTGTGCAGCAGACGGGCAAGCGCGGCAGGAGGGGCAGGACTTGGAAAAACTAACTGACAAGCTGACACAATGACCGAGTGAGGTTTGGCTGGACCAGTTGGAGCAGTTGTTGTTCGACAACAGTTGGCACTATTAAATGTCATGTACTCCGCTCCGAGCTTTTGTCTGACTGTCTGTTTGCATACTTTTTAGGCACCATTAACGGCAGACGACAGCAGCAGCCGTTGCATTGTTGTTGTAGTTTTAAAAATTATGTAGTTTTGCTGGCTGCCACTGCAACGTGTCATTAGGAGGAGGGACAGACACTTTGACACAGAGAGAAAGGTCCGAAAGTTGGACTAACAAAAACTTTGTCCTTTGGCACAGAAGCTGCTGCCTTGCTGCTCCAGCTTTGCCGGTTGCAGGTGTGGCTGGCCAGCTGTTTTATTTGGGGGTCACTGCAATGGCAAATTAGTAGGCATTAGTTGACCCGGGACTAGAACTTCCACAATATTCCCAGGCTGGCAATTAGTAATGGCTTCGCCAAACTCCTCTCTCACCGTACTTGTGGAGCCTTTATGGGTTCAGTCGGCATGATGCTCGGGGCTTTTTCTGCAAACTGCCTGTCACTGATCTAATTATACGCTCATTCACAATTTGCTTTCCAATTATTTGGGTCAATTGACTGCCAACCCAATAATAAGTCACAAACCAAAATGTTGCACAAATTCTAATTAGAAAGAAACAGTGGGCCAACCAGCAATACCAAACCGCACATACACGTATCCGAAAAGCCGAAATTGAAGAAGCCCATTAAAAATTAAATGTAAATCAATGAAATTGCGGAAATCAATGCGGTTTTCTCCCCTTTCTGGTTGCATAATGAACGGATGTGCAACAATAGCGCAAACAAAAAATTGAAAAACAATTTCCAGAATTCTTTGCCCAAAAATTTGAAGCGCCAATTAATGGAGGTAAAAACCAAAGGTTGTGTGTGTGTTTGGCATCAACGGAAATGACAGCGCTGCAACTGCACCGAGGCTGCAGCGCTGCAGGAAGCAATAACTGAATTCAGTTTCGTTGCACGGAAATGACACACGGCCGTAGCCTGGGGCGGAGAGTGCATATACAGAAATGGAACGGGCTGAGGGGAAAATAGATGCTACGTGTAATTTAAGATAACCGCGCTGTTCATTTTAGCTGAACTAATCGTTGTTAACGTTCTCGAACCACTAAGCAATCTAAATCATATCAAATGATTCAGCCTTATCTCATTTTAGCAAGGTCCAGCAACCCCTAATCCTTTCCCAACACTAAGAAAAAACCGACCTTCCAACACCTAGCACAAGCGGACTCCGTTTTGAATGATTCCGTTCGTGAATAAAAAACTAGCCCGACGTTCAAGAAAAAACAACAATAATCAGCTGTGCTCCGGCTTTCACTTACATTTGCGATTTGCGATTTTAACAAAATCGTACGAATTCAGTTTTAAGTGCTCCCAAATTCGCAACTTTTTGTTATCGATTCTGTTTTTTTCCGAATTCGTTCTGCAACACTTCACGTGGAAGAAGCAGCTGTATCAACAAACTTATCGTTTATCGCCGCAGCCAAATCGCAATTTGTTGTTGTCAAAAAGTATTTTGCTGCTTGTGCAATTTTGGCAGGGTTGGGAAAAAATTATGTAAGTTTGGGTTCGAACCTCGGTTCACTTGAACACCAACTTGAACAGAATAGTTTCCGTTTATAAATATCAAATTCAATTAACTTTTACAACTTTTGATCACTGCTAAGTCTAAGTTCTTCTAGTAGGTGTTAACCTTCCTTCACTACCTCTTAGATCAGAAAAATCAAACTTAAGTTTTGAAAAGGCCCGTTCAACATGATACCTGAGTTGCTGGAACAGCAATTATATTCAACTCAATTTTATTAAGTCCTCGTTTTTTGTTTCTGTTCTCTTGGACAATTGCCGAAGGAATCTATAACATCATTTACAGATTTTATATTTGATATTTGTTCATTACTTTCTATTTATATTTATTTATTTGGCTCTAGCCCAGTGCTACAAGTTTATACTTATTTTTGACGCACTAGCCACAACGATAAATTACTATTAATTAAAATATGGCCGTCTGTGGCCCAGTGGTTAGTGTGCTGGCTGCTGGGCGGGAGGTCGTGGGTTCGATCCCGTCTCTGAACATCTAATAATAAAAGTTTTTTCTTTCTTTAGAAGAATAGCTTTTACACATACGGTCACCTTCACCAGCTATTGGCGCCAGCTGTGAAGTAACTAGCCATGAAAAAGCAAATTCTCAAACTTTGCCGTTCGGATTCGGCGTTAAACTGTAGGTCCCTTTCTCTTGTGCGAAAAATTTAAGGCACACACGCCAAGAGATTGTGAGAAGCTTTGCTTGGCCCCGTTGGAGGAGCTGTCAGCCAAAAAATTTTTTTAATTATGGTTTATAACTAACAATATTTACTTACATACTACATACACAAATTATAACTAAAAAAACCATTTATATATTGGATTATTATTGTAATTTTTATCCCTGAGAACCTATTTATGTTTTTAAAAATTCTTTTAATCTAATATTAAATTGAGTTTCGTTTCGTATAGTTTTCATATCATTAGGTAAACTATTCCATGTTTTGATAGCAGGCTTCAAAAACTGTCGTCCAGAGCAAGACAACTTGGTTCTTGGACAGATTAAGTTCAATGTTCTGGCTGAGGTAGCAAATTTCAGTTTTTTATAAAGATAGTCCGGCTCTTTAGAGGTGAGAATTTTATGTAAAAACTATAAAGTTTCGTAGTCTATCCACTTTTTAAGGTTTAGATCAAATATTGTACTCGCCAATTGCGTAATTGAGTCAAACCTTCTACGGTTAAATATTAGTTGATTTAGTAGTAGTTTGATTTATTCATAAATATTTATAATTTGTGTTAACAAAAAAATGCACATAGTGACTTTATTATAAATAAATGCTGGTATTCTTTTGAGCATGGCAATTGAGGCCGTTAGCCCATACTTCCCTTAAGTGGTCCACAATACTCCATTTCCAGTTACTACACTTAACTTCCCCGATCGTCCCGAGATATCAAATCGTTCACCGGTAATAGTGCGTAAGAGAACCACTCACAGGGAAATAACTTCATTGATTAACATTAACAGTAATTCAAAAATAAACATTATAATACATGAGTTGGGGTTACAAAATATTCATTAATTGACATTAAACATTATAAAATTCTCACAAATAAAATTGACACTCCTGTTTAGAAACTCTAAAAAACTCCTGCCTATATTTTGTGGCCTCCTCAGATATGAGGTTAGAGAGGGCCAATTGGAACCGTTCATTAGGTCAAGCATTTCCCTTCTCTAGAGAGTCCATATTCGCTGATGGTGTGTAGCAGCGAAACACGGAGCCCAATACTATGTCAGACATGGGCTACCAACAACAAATAAATGTGTGCGTGCTATTTATTGAGCACACGTCTCTCTCTGTGTGCGTGTGCGACGCCGGCAGCTTTTTGACTTCCTATCCAGGGTAAGAAAAAATATTTTGTGCACCACTGCTCCAGAGTCCATTTGTCGAAGTGCAGTAAACGGAGCTCACCTAGTATTGGACATCGCGCTATGAAATGTACATCTTCTCTTTCATCCATATTGCATAGGGTGCATCGGCTTTCCGTTAGCACTACAGCTCTTGCACGAAAAATAAGCGATATTGCATATGTATCCACATCATCCCTAAAATAGTTTCTTTCACCTAATTTGTACTCTTAGGCGCTTATATGTGCATCGTGTATCACTCTGCCTTTGCCTGCCGCTCGAACTCATTTTTTTCTTCATCGTCAATCTTCTGTAACAGTTCCATTTGCCACGCATCCCAAGTTCTGCTGTCATTTGTACATGTACTTATGTTGAGGTCTCCAGCCATACTATCCCATTCATGGAAGAACTGTTACGGTTAAATATAAACCGAGCAATCGAGTTAAAGGCAACATTAAGTTTTTTCATATCAGTTACACTGCAGTGGCCAAACATTTCTACACCGTAGAAGAGAGAAGGAATAAGATACGTTCTAGCTATCAGTAATCTTATGTGAACAGGTAAAAACGTCTGACATATAGAAAGCTGCCTTAATAGCCCAAAGGTTTGTCCTGTTGCCTTAGATATATGGTTACCCCACGATAGCGTATTATTGAAAATTATGCCCAGGTTAGTAGTATGATCAACATATTCAATTTTAGTTCCATTTATATGGAGTTGACTAAGCTGTGTAGTACTAAGGGCCTTCTTGTAAATCACAATGCATTTGGATTTGGTAGGATTTAAACTCAACCCATTTTGCAGGGCCCACTTATCTATTTTGCTTAGCTCATCATTACAGTCAACAATACACTCATTACCCTGTAGTTCGGGAGGTCGCCGGCCGGCTGGAGAATGTCAGCCGGATTCTGGCCTGGCTGCCGGCCCCCAACAGCTCTCATATACCAGATTTTATATGGGATGTCATAAATCCGACACCGCTGCCAGCGGTCAGACAAAAGTGTCCAACCGAGCGGAAGGCTGTTTGGGTGTTTTATGGCGGGCGGTATGGACTATACATAAACCAGGCGGTTTCATCACCCAAAGACCAAAGAAATAAAATATATTTCGTTTTTCACTTATATATATATATACACTTTTATACCCTTGCAAAGCGGTATTATAATTTTGCCCAGAAGTTTGCAACGCATAGAAATATTCATTTCCGACCCTAATAAACTATATATATTCTGATCAGGGTGACGAGCTGGAGTCGATTGAGCTTTATTCGTCCGTCTGTCTGTCCGTCTGTCCGTCTGTCTGTCCGTCTGTCTGTCTGTTTCTACGCGAACTAGTCTTTCAGTTTTAAAGCTATCGATCTGAAATTTTGCACAGAATCTTCTTTTTACTGCACACTTGCTAATATAATGGAACCGACCGGATCGGATGACTATATCTTATAGCTGCCATAGGAAGCGAGCTGGTCGTAAAGGGTCTTTGTGAGAAAAACTTTGGGTTTTTAATGTTAACGCGTCTCACATCAGCGATTATTATATTATACGCTTACACAGATTTGGAAGTTTTGCTGAAATCGGATGACTATATCTTTATAGCTGCCATAGAACCATCGGTCGAAAAGTAGTTTTAATAAGAAAACTTTATGTTTTTTATGTTAACGTGTCTCACATCAAAGATTATAAATATTATACACTTTTACATAGATTTGGAGATTTTGGTCGAAAATCGGATGACTATATCTTTATAGCTGCCATAGGAACTATCAATCGTAGTGGGTTTTAATAGGAAAAACTTTTTGTTTTTTATGTTAACGTGTCTCACTTCAGAGATTGTTAATATTATATGCTTTTACACAGATTTGGAAGTTTTGGTCGAAATCGGATGACTATATCTTATAGCTGCCATAGGAACTATCGGTCGAAAAGTGGGTTTTTGTGAGAAAAACTTTTTTGTTTTTAATGTTAACGTGTCTCACTTCAGCGATTATTAATATTATACGCTTTTACACAGATTTGGAAGTTTTGGTCGAAATCGGATGACTATATCTTATAGCTGCCATAGGAACTATCGGTCGAAAAGTGGGTTTTAATAAGAAAAACTTTTTTGTTTTTAATGTTAACGTGTCTCACTTCAGCGATTATTAATATTATACGCTTTTATACAGATTTGAAGTTTTGGTCAAAATCGGATGACTATATCTTATAGCTGTCATAGGAACTATCGGTCGAAAAGTGGGTTTTTATGAGAAAACTTTTTGTTTTTAATGTTAACGTGTCTCACTTCAGCGATTATTAATATTATACGCTTTTACACAGATTTGGAAGTTTTGGTCAAAATCGGATGACTATATCTTATAGCTGTCATAGGAACTATCGGTCGAAAAGTGGGTTTTATTTAGAAAAATTGTTTGTTTTAACGCTGGCGTTCTTAAACTCTGATGTATATAAAGCATTGCAAGGGTATAAAAACCGGCGAAGGAGAAGTTAAGCTTAGCCTTCTCGACTAGTTTACAGCATTTCCGATCCCGACCATTTGACAGTCATTTCATATGTAAATCCCTTCGCTGAGTCCAAAAATGCAGTCCAAATAATTTTTAGTGGGGCCGTTCTCGAGAAATCGCGGAAAAGCTAGATTTTTGATTCTGAAAAAAATACCTTTAGAAAAATGTGTATATCTCCAGTATCGATTCATTCATTATGAAATGGTAATGCTTTCTTGGAAGGTAATTGAACGCCCTATCATTCATTCATACACCACTTCTTAATCCGGTGCTTGACTTCGGCGTTATAAAGGCTTTTATCGGCAACATTGCATTAAATTAATGAATTTTAAAAAAAAAGCTAGATTTTAAGTGCGATTTTCACCACGAAAAAAATTGTGTAAAATTTATTTTATTAGTGGTCAGCAAAAATTTAGCTATTTAAAATACAACGCCACATAATTCATTAAAATCCGTTCAAGAATATAGAAGTTATTTGCATTTAAGTAAAAAATGGAACGTTTCAAGTTCATGCAAATTGACTTGGTTTAAATGTTTTACTATTCGTCGTAGGAGGCATAGTTAAAATTCAAACTATGCTATTTAAGGGCTACTATGACCTGCCAAATTTATTTTGTACCTGGCTAAGATTTTTTTGTGATTGACTTAGGTTGAAAAATTAGCGCAAGAGTCAAAAATGAATTAATAAGAAATATGTGAGCAAAAAATAGAGAAAATGTATCTTCGGCCGGTGATAAAGCTCGTATAATTTATGTAAATGTCGTTGAAATTGTTAGCGGAGTAATTTTATATGTAACGCCCGCAAGCGTTTCTCCTTTTATTAGTAAAATTTTTGCATTCAATTTGACGTCTTGGACTTATTTTCAACCGAAGTCAATCACAAAAAATCTTTGGCAGGTCATAGTAGCCCTTAATGTTAACTATGCCTACTCCGACTAACACAAAAACAATCAAACTTAATCAATTTGCATGAACTTAAAACCTTCCATTTTTTACTTAAACGCCAATAACTTCTATAATCTTGGACGGATTTGAATGAATTATGAGGCGTTGTATTTTTAATAGATAAATCTTTAGTGACCAGCAATAAAATAAATTTTACACAATTTTTTTCGTGGTGAAAATCGCACTTAAAATCTAGCTTCTTTTTAAAAATTCATTAATTTAATGCAATGTTGCCGATAAAAGCCTTTATAACGCCGAAGTCAAGCACCGGATTAAGAAGTGGTGTATGAATGAATGATAGGGCGTTCAATTACCTTCCAAGAAAGCATTACCATTTCATAATGAATGAATCGATACTGAAGATATACACATTTTTCTAAAGGTACTTTTTTCAGAATCCAAAAACTAGCTATTCCGCGATTTCTCGAGAACGGCCCCACTAAAAAAATCGTGATATGGATTTTTGGACTCAGCGGGGGGACTTACATAAGAAATTGCTACCAAACGTTCGGGATCGCAAAATTTTTATTATTTTGTAAACTAGTGTTATTTG